>JAASFV010000129.1:0-38080 GCA_023334015.1 Globisporangium paddicum
ATACAAATATTTTAAAAATATGTCCCATTTATCTGATTTATTATTCTCCTTCTAAACGATTTTGAAAAAGTGGGCACGGATAAAAATTAGAATCTTAGCTTAATATTTGTATACTCATGCAGTACTTTTGAATTGTTTGAACATGCAGTTCCCTAATGTCCAAAAATGAAATCCGGTTAAACGAGAAATAAACATTATAGGACTGTTATCTTGAACTTTGTATGCTTACGCTCCGATCTTTTTAATTTTTAAAAGTCTAACCGCCGTTTGAAAATATAAAACATAGGACTCTTTGACTTGAAATTTGTATACAAAGGTCCAGATCCTTTTAAAAGTTTTTTTACGAAATTCCCCCCAAATAGCACTCCATTGGTCTTTCTGCCAGTTTCCGTACCGGTACGTACCGGTAGCCGAAACCACGACGGTACCTTATCTGAAGAAAGAATGCCCCATTTCCGACACCAAGCAAAGCAGCATGATGGACATGCAGGAGGTCAAGGCGCGCCGGCCACACGGCAAGCAGGCGCCCACCGCCGCAGAGGAGGACCAGCAGCACGTCGAGGAGATGGACCCGAGCGTGCAGACAGCGCCGCTGCTGGCGGCGAACGGCAGCGAGCTGGACGCGCGCACCCGCGCCCGCAAGCACAACAAACAGGTGGGCAGTTGGGTGCAGTACGTGCTCGACCGCGTCTGGTCCGTGCTCTTCCTGGGCGTCGCGAGCTTTGGACTGCACGAAGCGCAGTTCGTGCATGAGGTGCTCTACGCGCCCGAGGCGCACCGCGCGTGGGTGAACGCGGGCATCTTGTGCTCGACGCTCGTCGTGCTCTTTGGCAGCTACATTGAGCTCTATCGCAGCATGCTGCTGGGCGAAAAGGTGTCGTATGAGACGGCCAAGACGTCCACGCACGCCATGCTCGTGTCCATGGTCGCGGCCGGTATCTGGTGCGTTGCTATATATATTGGTATGTGGTTGGACTGGTACTGATTGGTTGGCTGTTGCTTGTGTAGCTTCTCGATTGGGCTGTGGCCGATCTGGCACTGGCTCACGCTGCCGTACCTGTTCATGTGGTTCTGGGGCGTGATCGTGCAGATCGCGGTCGTGCTGCCCGTGCAGCTCCAGCGTGTGCTCTTCGCCGGCGGGTACCTCTGGTTCATGCACACGTATCTCTCGCTCTTCCTCGTCTAAGCAGTCTGTCCACACATGCGTGACGCCACCAGGAGCCCGACTGATATGAGCACGTACAAGAGAGGGAGAGAGGGGAGAGAGAGAGCCTCACGTAGATCTGAATAGTAAACAGGAGAGAGGAATGAGAGCATCCACGTTTTTGAATGGCCCAGGAGATTTGGTCGCAACGGCTGTCTTGAGATTCTGTAGTTTGCGCGACACAGTTGGTGATGTGCAAGGTAACTTGACATGGCTCCAAGCTTCACGCCCACACGCGTCACACTCGCTGAAGCCACGTGGCGAGACTGTCATGTCCCTCGCCAGATGCTCATTCGCTGGAAGGTGCTGAAGCTTCCAGCACCCGGCTGGGAAAAGTCGCGAACCGGATCCATTTTTTTCATGTTGAGGTCCGACCCTTCCATGAGCTCCAGCTCGCACTTGCGCATTCATCACCAAGGGCTCAGCTCCAGTCTTCAGTCGTCAGTCTCCAGTCCCCAGCAGCAGCGATGGCGGCTTTCCCACTGCCGCGCGAGACGTTCCCGGCGATCAAGTTCGCGGCCGCGCAGAGCGCCGACTTCGCCGCCTGCCGCGACCGCCTCCTGGGCGCGACCATGGACGCGCGGCGCGCGTTCCGTGACAAGTACAAGCTCCGACTCGACACGCGTGTGTGGAAGGTGCTCAAGAAGGCCTCGCACAAGTCCAGCAGCAGCAGCTTCACAGTGTACCTGCCGCGGCGCAAGGCGCTGATCCCGCGGCCGTTGTCGTCTCCGACGTGCTCGCCGATCCTCGTCGGCGCCGGCGCGATAACCGGCAGCAGCCTTGAGGACGTGATGCTCGGGCTCACGAGCTCGACCACGAGCGCCATGCGCTTCGCGGCCGCATACATGCACGGGAAGGACGTGCTCGACGCGCGCGTGCTCGCCACGCTGCAGGCGCCCACCGCGACCGAGCCCTTCGCGTCCCTGGGCTGCAAGTGGATGGTCAAGGGCCCATCCTTCGCCATGAAGAACTTTGTGCGGCCACGGGACTTTGTCTACCTCGAGTCCTCGGGCCTGCGCGTCGACGACAGGGGTCACCGCGTGGGCCACGTGCTCATGCACTCGGTCGACCTCGCGGGCTGCCGGTCGCTCAAGGCTTCGCACGGCATCGTACGCGGCGCGCTCTCGTTCTGCTTCCTCTTCTCCGATTCGCTCGCGCGTCCAGGCAGCGTGGACATCTTCTTCAAGGGCTTTGTGGATCCGCGTGGGGGAGTGACTGAGCGCCTCGCGCTCGCGGCTGCGGCCGGCAGCATTATGGCGTGTCTGAACGCCCCGCTCTGTGCTCGAATGAAGAAGTACTCGTGGATGGCACGTGAGATGCGCAGTCACAGCACTAGTAGCCTCAGCGAGACCCCAACTCAGGCTAGCGCCTCGGAAATTTCGGACGAAGAAGCCCCCGTGCGAGACGGCTGCTGTACTGTGTGCGACGTAGGCTTTAGCGCCTTCACGGTGTCGCTCGCGTGCGACATCTGCCGCTTCGACGTCTGCTCTTCGTGCGTGCAGACCGTCGTGATGGCCAGCTCCACGAGCGCGGCCCAGGAGCACCTCTCGTTCTGCCACCATTGCGTCAACGCGGTCGAGAAGCTCGACTCGACGCGCGTCGCAAGGGACGACGCGAACTACACGCTCCGGGCGCTGCAGCAGCTCTCAGGCGTCACCTACAACAGCAGCGGGGAGATGGTCCTGGATGGAGTCCTGGAAAAATGCAGCGAGCGCATCAAGCTCGAGCCGCTCAAGAAGCGCTGCCAGTCCGTCGGTGCACCGCCACTCGAGGGTAGGGGCTTACGTGGCGAGTCACGTCGCTCCAACATCGTCTAGGAATGTGAGTTAATATGCAGTAATAGCAATAGGAACATCAATGCAAAGCAACTCGTAACTCTGGGACTATTCTCATCTCAACAACGACATCCTGCACTGGATCCAGGCCTTCATAGGCACACTAGATGCCTACGCGTGCTGCTTGTCGCTCCGGCGCTTAGATGACGCAGTCTCCGGCCGCTTGGAGCTGCTCTTGGAGCTCGCACTCGACGCTGATCCGCGCGACGAAGACGAGGACTTCTTGGCGGTCTTGGGGCGATTTGAGCCGCCTCCAGTCCCTCCGGGTCCAGCCGCCTTCTTGCGACTCGCAGCGGGCGCGTAGCCGTCACCCTCGTCGTCCGAGACGTACACAAAGAACGGGTTGCGCGCGAGCTCCATCTCCTCGGCGAGCGCGATCTCGTCCTCCTCCACACCGTCGTCCAGGTCCGGGGACACGTACTTCTTGCGGCTCTTGCCCTCGGACGACGTCTCGGGACGCTTGAGGCCGCTGGCCGACGGCGGCCGCTGACGAGGCCGCAGTGTATTACCCGCAAGCTCGAGCTTGTCGAGCGTGTAGTCGTCTTCTTCGTCGCTCCAGCGTACGCGGCTCTCGAGCAGACTGATGGCCTCGGGCGGTATGAAGTACTCGACGATGAGCGCCTTGAGCTTAAGCTGCGCCGTGAGCTGGCGGATCGTGTCGAGCAGGTCCTCGCGCTCGCGGCCGTGGGCCTTCTCCATGTGCTTGATGTCCGCGAGCACCTCCTTGACCTTGGAGTAGACCTTCTTGAGCTTGCGTGCCTTGGCCTCGGCCTCCTCCTGCAGCGACTGGTACTTCTCCTCGTGCATCAGGTTGGCTTCCTCCTTCTCGGCCAGGTCGCGCGCGAGCTTGAGCTCCTGGCGCTTGCGCTCGTCGAGCTCGAGCTTGGTGCGGCGCAGTTCGTCCTCCTGCTGCGCGGCTTTGGTCATCATCTCGCCGCCGATGAGCAGCTTGGCCTGTAGCGATGCGAGCTTGTCCACAAGCGCCTTTTGCTGTCGCTCGAGCTCCTCGGCCTGCCGGTGCTCGCGCTCGAGCTGCAACTCCACCTCGCGCTTGTTGTGCTCGGAGAGTGCCTTGTCCTTGGCGGCCAGCGCGATCTCGTGCTGCGCGGTCTGCAGCATCTCCTCCTTCTCGCGCTGGGCCTTGTCAGCCATGGCCTTGGCCTCCTCCTCGCTCACGCCCTTCTCGATCACGATGCGCTCGACGATCTTCTCGACCTCGACGATCTCGGGTACGCCACCAGTGCTGTTGTTGGGCTCACCATCGCCGCCACTGGTGGTGTTGTCATGCCCGCCCGCTGAACTGCCCTGCTGCTCCATGGCCAGCAACTTGGCCTTGAGCTCCTCGATCTCGTCCTGGAACTCGCGGATCATGGCGTCCTTGGGGTCCTCGTTGATCTTGGGCTTGTTCTTGATGTTCTTGGCGCGGCTCGCGTAGCGCAGCGTCGTGAGCGTCTCCTCGTAGTTGTAGTCCGCGGGTCCGCAGTTGGCGATCATGACGGTCTTGGTGTTGCCGCCGAGCGAGTCCTGCAGCAGGCGCGTGAGCTTCGAGTCGCGGTACGGAATGTGCTTGGACTTGCCGTCCACGAGCGCCGAGATGACGTTGCCCAGTGCTGAGAGCGACAAGTTGATCTTGTTGGCCTCCTGGAGCCGGTCCCCCGTAGCCCCCGTCTTGGACTGGCGCTCACTGCCGGCCAGGTCCACGAGGTTGAGCTTGCCCACGCACACGTGATCTTTGCCGTCCACGCCGTTCTCGCTCAGGCACTCGACGACGATCGTGAAGATCGAATGCGACCGCGATGACGTCTGGTTCATGAGCGTGGCGCCGACGCTGCGGTTCTTCTTGCCCGTCTGCATTACGTGGTCGATCTCAGCAGCGTCCTTGACGACCTGGACCGTCAGGTTCTTGACGAACACGCCCGAGTCGGCCGTCTCCTTCAGATCCAGGCCCAGCTTCGGGTCCTTGGACAGCAGGTCGCGGATCTCCTCGTTGTAGATCTCCAGGTACGATGCGCGCACGAGGATGCGCTTGTTCTTGGAAATCGCGACCTAGACTCCAGACGATAGACGTTAGATAGAGACCGAAGCAAGCTTTTAGCTTAGGCTGGTTCACGGCTCGCGTACCTTGTCAAAGATGTGCTTGAACGAGTTGGGGATGATCCCAGGCTGGTCACCGTAGCCCTCCATCGTGTGTGACTTGCCGGCACCGGTCTATATGTACAAGCCAACATTGTTGAGCCTAGGATGCAAATCCCCTGCCGTGTGATAGATACTATGAAATGTACCTGGCCGTACGCGAAGATCGTGCCGTTGTAGCCCTCCATGACGGCCTCAACGATGGCCGTGGCTGCGGCGTCGTAGACCTGCTGCTGCGTCGAGTGGCACCCGAAGGCAGCATCGAACGTGAAGGACTTGGGCGGCTCGGTCGTCGCGGCCGACGGGTTGAGGATCGACACCTCGGCGCGCTCGAAGTTGGCTGTGGCCACGACCTGGCGCCCGTCCTGCGTCTCCTTGGTGCTGCTCGGCCGGATGCGCACCATCACGCGCACGCACTCATCATTCTTGGCCGCCTTGGACGTCATCGTGGACCGTGCGCTCTTTAGCTCTATCGATTTTTTTTGCGGTTGTGACCTGTGGTTGATGAGAGGGACTGAAGCCAAAGGACGCACTCAAGACATGCTGGCGTAACGACTGGCTCGCATGTTGATTGATTGATATATTAATTGTACAGGCAGCCCTGTTCACCGGTCATTGGTCGAGTGTTCCGTCTCATTTGTCGTGCTGCTGGCCTCGTGGTGCTGCTGGAAGCAGCTGCCGTTGATGATCGGGTACGGGTCGCGCGGGTCCACGGGGAGCTCGCGGCTCTTCATCACGCATGCCTTGCAGCACACGATGCGGAAGTTGCGCGGTCGCGCGAGCACAAAGGGCTTGACGAAGCACCGCGAGCACACGGGCGCGAGGCAGATGCGACAGGGCTTGCATGACGCGCTCAGCACCGACGGCTTGCGGTGGCACAGCGTGCACATTGAGCTCTTGGCGATGGCCACGCTCGCGCTGCGGGGTTTCCGGAAGTCGAGCACGCTTTCTGAGGACGCCGAGTCGCGGCCCACTGAGCCCTTGGCACCGAGCACGAGCGGCGTGCCGCGCTCGGCCTCGCTCTGCATGAGCATGAGTGTCATGCGCTTGGCGGCCGCGCAGTCCACGGTCTTGGAAATGCTCAGCACCATGTCGGCCGACGTGTTGAAGGCCATGAAGTCGGCGAGCTCGCCGCAGAGGTTAAACACGCCCTTGCTGTAGAACGCGATGACATTGGGCGAGATCTGTCTGTAGATGCAGCAGAGCATCATCTGCGCGCGGATCATGATGCTCTCTGGGTAGACGGGAAAGCCCGGGATGTCGACGGACTTGAGCAGGTGGTAGCCGTACTCGATACCCTGCGAGTCCTTCTCAATGCCCATGCACTCGAGGTTGCACACGTCGCGGTTCTTGATCAGGTTACCGCACGGGGTCTCGGCCACGCGCCACTTGAGCCCTAAGTACCGGTACCGGTCGTCGTCGCCGCCCATGTCGAGGTTGGCGAGCACAGCCGCGTCCAGGATGCTCTTGTTGACAAAGTGCGTCGTCATGCGCATCTCCTCGGTCGTCTTGTGGTGCAGGCCGTAGAAAGCGTTCTCGAGCTCGCCCTCGATGAAGCCGACGCCCAGGACCATGGACACGAGGTCCTCGGACGGCGTGATGCGCTTGTAGACGCGCATGCGCTCCTTGGACTTGATGAACTTCCAGTCGTGCGGGTTGAGCATGGCCAAGTCGCGATACCGGTACTGGATCTCCATGCCCAGCGTCGTCGCGACCACCTCGCGGGCCGTGCGCTCGTACTGGGCCACGTCCTCGGCCGTGAGACGCAGCCTGGGGATCTCGTCGTCCGCGAGCGGGAACGACACGGGCTTGGTGGCCGCCGTGCTCACGCCCTTCGAGTTGCCTACCGGCATCCTGGATCTGTGGCTGGAGGTCTTGGAGCTGCTGGGCCGAAGATGGCGAATGGTGACCTGGGTAGCCAATGTGAAGGAGGCTCAGAGAGAGAAGAGAGAAGAAAGAAACCACAAGCGCAGTGTGTGTGTGTGTTGTGCTGAACCGACAGAGACGCCAAGTGTCAGGGAGGATGGGGAGGGACACAGACGGCGCGAGACTCAGCATAGCACGTGCACAGGGCATCAGCGGATACACTGGTCCAGCTCTCGGTGCGAGATTCACACTAACACTGCGCACGACCAAATGAAGAGCTATTAATACACAATATGAGCTGACCACTTGAAGAGATTTGGCTGGTGGATCTTGACGGCGCACTCTCTACTACAAGAGCCCAGCGAGAGCTTTGAGATTCAATCCCTCAGCTCAACTCTCTCTTCATGAGCTGCACTTGGCTTGAGGGAATTATTCACTGGCTTGAGGGAATTATTCAGTGAGTCAGTGAGAGTGACCACTGGTGACAACTGGGCCACTTTCTTTGAAGCAAACTAGTTGTTGCTAACAGATTGTCTCGCTTTTGTGTGGTGTTGAGTGGTTCGCTCACAACTCACATAAAAGCTGCGCGCCTACTTCGAGACTACAGTAGAACCTCTACATACGGATAGCAATGGGAGAACGGATAGCCGTAACCCCAAGGCGGTTATGCACGTGTTCTTGATTTGTTGGCAAATCGGCCCAATACAAAACGTAGTATATGTCCAAGGCATGCAAAATGTAGTATCAATGTTATCTGGGGGATAAAGAAGGACCATCATAGTCATGTTGGTTGCTTCAGCAGTAAAATGAGTACAAATGTGTGTTGGGCGACCACCATGTGCAGCTTAGATATACTCTCATCAACAAGTGCAATCAGATGAATTATTTGGGTCATTGCAGTAGAGAGTGACTGTTGTAACAATCTGAGAGATACTACCAAAATAACGTTTTTGAAACATTCTTCACGTTTGTACCGCTACATGCTCCATCCGGTATCCGGCCCCGGATCACCGTACACTTCCGAGGTATATAAAATTTATACTTCAGGCTGCCAACTCATCTTAAATCTCCCTCCCTCGTCCTGTCCCGCGCCATTGCAGAGCTAAGATCGACGGAATAACGCCCGCGCACGAAAAAACGTCGATGCATGAAGCAGTAACAATCGCTGCCGCCAGCCGCCAGCCGCTTCACCTGCGAGCACGACAGCAGCCAAACATGAGAGCCCAAATGGTTATGCTAAGTGCAGCTATGTAAATCCAATTAACCCATATGGGGAGGTTCTACTGCGGCAGGTGGCTTGCTCTGTATTCACAGAAAAATACTCGTTTTCTTCGAAATTCACAGTAAAACTGTACTAGTACATTTCCCCTGGAGTTTCTCACATGGTTGTGCTCTGCACATGCTCCGCCGTCTGCTGGTGGACGGACTGACGCCTGCGTTTCAGTGGGTCACGTGAACTGATTGTACACGTCAGCAGTGTGGCAGCAGCCAGCTGGTATGGAGAATGGCGATTGATCAATCTGCGTCAGGCCAAGGAGCGGAAAGCGGATCTGCATTGCGAGCCTTCGCATATCAGCGAGGCTGTTTCTTAGAACCAGTGTTGTCTTGGAATAACGGCAACCGTGCTTCTTATGAAGGTTGACAACCATGTGTATGTGTGTGTGTGTGTGTGCTCTTGCTGCTCTTTCACGTCGGCTGGCATTAAACTGAAGTGGTCGGCATGCATGGGATGGCTACACTCACTCGGATCACATTGAAGCAGCTCCAAGAGCTCCCATATAATTAAAGTTTGTTTGGTTTTACAGTACTGACATTAGTATAAATAATTGATGGCCTCGACTTCGGGCTGCAGCAGCGAGATGAGCGGGTACGGCTGGCGCGGGTCCGCGTCCAGGTGCCTGGAGCGCACGACGCAGATCTTGCAGCACATGATGTGCACGCTCTCGGACCGCGCGAGCACGGCGCGCTCCACGAGGCACTTGCCGCACACGGGCTCGGCACAGATCTTGCAGGCTCGACAGGACGCGCTCAGTAGCGACGGCCGCTTGCCGCACAGCGTGCAGGGTGTGGCCCTGGACTTGCTCTTCTCGTTCCGGGGCGCGTGGCTCCGTAGCCCACGGCTGTGCTTGCGCTTCTTCTCGATCGTCACCTCGCTTTGCAGCACCATCATCGTCAGGCGCTTGGCGGCCGCGCAGTCGACCGCCTTGGCGATGCTCAGCACCATGTCAGCTGACGTGCTGTAGGCCATGAACTCGGGCAGGTCACCACACAAGTTGAACACGCCCTTGGCGTAGAACGCTACGATATTCGGCGCGACCTGGCGGTAGATACAGCAGAGCATCATCTGGGCGCGGATGACCACGGTCTCGGGAAACGGTGGGAACCCGGGTACGTCGACCGACTTGAGCACCTGGTAGCCAAAGTTGCACCCGTGGGCGTCCGTGGCCGTGCCCAGACTCTCGAGGTTGCACACGTCACGGTTTTTGATCAAGTTACCGCCGGGGGTCTCGGCCACGCGCCATTTGAGCCCCAGATACCGGAACGGGTCGTCGTCCGTGCCCAGGTCAATGTTGGCGAGCACGGCCGTGTCGAGAATGCCCTTGTTCAGGAAAGCAGTCGTCGTGCGCATCTCCTCGGTCGTCTTGTGGTGCAGCCCGTATAGCACGCTCTCGACTGTGCCCTCGAGGAAGCCCATGCCGAGCACCATGGGCACGAGCGCCTCCGACGGCGTCACGCGTTTGTACACACGCATGCGCTCTCTTGCCTTGACGAACTTCCAGTGATGCGGGTCGAGCTCGGCGTGGTCCTTGTGTCGGAACTCCATCTCGCACCCGAGCGTGTTGACCACGATCTCGTCGGCCAGCTGCCGGTACGCCTTGATGTCGCCGTGGCTAAGCTCCACGCGCGGGATCGCCTCCTCGGACAGTGGGAACGTGGTCGGTGCTGTTGCGCTGCTGCTGGTCGTACTTACCATCGCGGGTCTCTCTACTTTCTATGCAATGGTGCCTCTCGTGGTGAATGCCAAATGAACACAAGAGCCAGGAGCGTCTGTCTTTCGTTCGCGTAGAATTGGTATACTCGGAGGAACACAGGAGCTCGTAATGATGACGCAAAGCTCGAACGACAAGGATTCAAAGCTCAAAAGCCGTGCACACAGAGGTACTTTGGCGTGGGAACTTGTGCCTGTCGGCCGGCTCGTTCGCACCACAACGGACAGTTTGATGATTGCCAAGCGATTGGGCGAGCACTTCCAGCCTCGCAGGTACATGCAGGAGACTCTCTTCAGTAAGGTAGGTCTACAGACACGGAGACACAAGGCCCTGTTAATCCGTGGTGTATCCTGCGCATGCATGTCAATGGCCAAGTGAGCTCCTCGTAATGGAGCTCCTTGTGATGATTAACTTGGGGCTGTTCTCAATTCCCAGCTTGTTCCGAGCAACTGGACTGGCTCTTGACCAAAGAGTTCAGAGCTAACTCAGAAAAACTGCTCTTTTCCAATCAAATAAAAGCGCATTTTTTCTGTTGCATAGATACAGACAGGAGAGAGTGACCTCGTCTCGGCTTGCAACGCTGCATTATATTATTGACACGCATCACACCACTTGCAGCTTTCTTATACTCTCACTTGTTACCAACTCAAAGCCCAGCGGCGAGCTCCGGGTGCGGCTGCCGTGGGTCGATGGCCAGCGCCCGGGACTCGAGCACGCAGGCCTTGCAGCAGACCAGTCGGACGTTGTGTGGCCGCGCGAAGAGCTCCATCTTGACGTGACACTTGGCGCACGCGCTCCGGGCGCAGATCTCACACTTGCGCAGCGATGAGCTCAGGAACGAGGGCTTCTTGCGGCACACGGAGCAGCTGACCGCGTCAATGGCGACCGAGGCGCGTCTTTCCAAGCTGCTGGCCTCTGTGAGCCGCGATTGGCGGCCCATCTCGGGCAACTCGACGTTGTGACGCAACGCCAGTAGTGTGAGCCGCTTGGCAGCCGCGCACTCGAGCGACCGGTTGATGCCGAGAACGAGCTCCGCGGCCGTGAAGTACGAGATGAAGTCGAGGATGCCGCCGCTCGGGTCGAAGATCGCTTTGCAGTACATACCCACGACCGTGGGCGTGACCTGCCGGTATATGCAGCAGAGCATGACCTGGGCGCGCACGACATCGCCGTTCGACCGCGGAAGCTGATCGGCGGGGAGGTCAACGGACTTCATGAGGTGGAAGCCGTACCGGTGGCCGCGCATGTCCACGTCGATGCCCAAATGCTCAAGGGTGCACACATCACGGTTCTTGATGAGCTTGTCGCTGCCCGGGGTCTGCACAACGCGCCACTTGAGCCCCAGGTACCGGAACGGGTCCTCCTCGGTCCCCTCGTCGATGTTGACCAACACGGCTGCGTCCAGATGGCTCTTGTTGAGGAACCTGGTCACGGACCGCATTTCGGCGGTCGTCTTGTGGTGCACGCCGTAGAGCGCGTCCTCGAGCCGACCTTCCATGCAGCCGACTGCGAGCACCATGGGCAGCAGCGGTTCGGCGGTCGTCGCGGCCGCGTTCACGACCGTGCTCGTGTGCGTGCGCCTATAAACGCGCAGACGCTCGCGGGCCTTGACAAACCGCCAGTCACGGTCATCCAGCGTCTCGCCGTCGCGGTACCGGAAGCGCGTCTCGTGCTCGAGCGTGCGGTGCACGACCTCGTGGGCCGTGGTGCGGAGCTCCTGGCGCTGGTCGTCGTTCAGCTGCACGCATGGGGTGATCGTGGCCGAGGAGTCCTCGGAAAGAGACGACGTGTCAGACGTCTCGGTTCGCGGCCGCCACGTCTTGGATGCCATGGAAAGAACGGCTGAGGGTTGGCTGAGGTTGAGTTGGTTGGGATGAAATACTGCGGAGCGCAGTGGATTAGCGAATGGCAATTGAGCACAGGTGCCGGCCACTAGGCCTGGCGGCTGACGGTAGAGGATAGGCCGCGGACGGGATCAAGCGGACAGAGCGATGCGTGACAGCTGGAGATCGCTCTCTCTCGGGAGACTCTACGGATCGGAGTGACCAGATGCGGGTGCTTGCGGTGCGTTAGGGTGATTGCCTGAGTTAGGACGTACTAAAGTGTCATACCCTGTTAAACTCGTTTTGATCATATATGCAAAATTTAATACAACTTGTAAATAATTTACCTTTATGAATACATACTTCATTTAATTTGATATTGGTTACCCAGTCGGTACTCACGTGCACCTGTTTACCTGGCATCTGATTTCCTGCGCCCCTCTGATCCCTAGTCCCACTCGTCGGTCCCACTCGTCAGTCCCACTGGCAGTAACTCTACGCCGTTGAGCCGCTCCCAGTCAACGACCAGAGTGTGTAAGTCTCTCACGAGATTCCGCATCAGGAAATGCGTCACCGTCGCAGCTCTCACAATGCGCTTTGCGCTCTCCAGTAATGTATACGTGCATTGGAATAGCTATCACATGTGAGGCTCAGGAGCGAGATCCAGTTGATGATGCCGACCCGCAGTACAGTATCAGACAGCGCTAGGAAGGGACATGCGGCCGAGAGTCGTCCATTCAAGTCGCCTGTCCAGGGTCCTCACACTTGGAGGTCTCAGTCAGTGTCCCGAAGTGTATCAAAGAGGCTGAGCTTCACCTCTACATACCGTCGCATTCGAAGTCTCCTCTCAGTTCACGTGAGACGGAAAGCCTAGCTACAGTAGGTGCATGATGACCACACCATAGAGCTCTCAACAGAGCATATCCCATCTATTCATTCGTATGTCTATATGAACTAATGAGCCGGCTAGCTTCTTCTCACCGGTAGTCCTCGGCACCAAGCTCCGGGTGCGGCCGCCGCGGGTCGACCGCGAGATCGCGGGATTCGATCACGCAGGCCTTGCAGCACGCGAGCAGCACGTTGTGCGGCTGCGCGAACACGAGTGTTTTGACCAGGCACTTGGTGCACGTGCTCTTGGCGCAGATCCTGCACGTACGCAGCGGCTTGAGGCTGCGATATAGGCTCTTCTTGAGGCACACGGAGCACTCACCCTTCATGGAGTCCTTGGTCGTGGACGACGACTCGAGTTGCCGTGACGAGCTCCGCATGAGCTCGGCCGCAGCCACGTTTCGATGCTGCGCGAGCAGAGTGAGGCGCTTGGCGGCCGCGCACTCAAGTGCCTTGGAGATCCCGAGCACGAACTGCGCGGCCGTGAGGTACGAGAGGAAGTCCGGAATGCCGCCGCTCAGATCGTAGATGCCCTTGGCGTACACACCGACGATCGTGGGCGTGACCTGCCGAAAGACCCAGCAGAACAAGACCTGGGCGCGCACGACGCTCGCGTCCGGGAACGCGGCCGGCAGCTGCGCCTCGGCCAGGTTCACGGACTTGATGAGGTAGAAGCCGTACTGCGCTCCGTTGGCGTCCACGTCCAGGCCGTGGTACTCGAGCGCGCACACGTCGCGCCTGCGGATGAGCTTGTGCGTCGGGCCCGGGGTCTGGACGACGCGCCACTTGAGCCCTAGGTACCGGAACGGGTCTGCGTCCGTGCCGTGGTCAATGTCGGCCAGCACGGCCGCGTCCAGGTGGCTTTTGTTAAGGAACTTGGTCACGGACCGCATTTCGCGGGTCGTCTTGTGGTGCAGCCCGTAGAGCACGTCCTGGAGCGAGCCCTCCAGGAAGCCCACGCCCAGGACCATAGGTGAGAGAGATAGCACTGGTGTGCGCTTGCTCGGGCTCAGTGGGGCGTTCAGGCTGGGACCTGGGTTGGGATGGGCCGTGGAGCGCTTGTAGACGCGCATGCGCTCCTTGGCCTTGACGAACTTCCACTCGGCTTCGTCGAGCGTTTCGCTGTCCTCGTTCCGGAACTTGGTCTCGTGATGCAGCGTACGGCTCACGATCTCCGCGGCCAGGTGGCGGCAGTCCTTGGCCTCGGCGTCGCTGAGCGTCACGCGCGGGAGCTGGTCGACCTCGAGCGGGAACGACACCGACGGCGTGCTGCTGGGCATTCTCGCTTGTTTAGGCTCGTGATCTATCTATCTTGAGGCTGGAGATTCGCGAATGCCTGGGGCAAGGGACTGATAGCCCAGGGGATAGGATGATGGCCCAAGGAGAGACGCGTGCGCGAGTGTCTCTGCCAGACGGCCATGTGTTGTGAGGATTTGAACCGCAAGCCTCAGCTCTCTATCGTGCGCCGTTGGTCGCCCATCAAAATAATCTGTTGCGTTCTTATCCGGGCTTGAGGTCTGGCCGAGAGGTCCTCGAACTGGCCCCCAGCTGGCCGTCCGGCTCAAGGCGCAATTCATTGCGAGATTGAGGAGACGAAACGAAGAAGGAGTACATGATACAGGTATGTATTCTATTCTATCGTATGGTTATTGTATTCGCTCTAAGACATGCAGGTAAAAATACAGCAGTAGCAACAAAATGAAAATGCAGGAAATTGGTGGAGCTCCTCTAGCACCGAGCAGCCACGGCGATGTGCAGCGGACTTGCGCCCTGGGCCGAGATGAAGCAGCTCCGGCAGAAGCGCAGCCGCTTCTGCAAAATGCTGCCCTCATTGAGCAGATTGAGCGCGAAGCTCGTCTTCCACACGATCAGGCAGCTCGAGCAGCACATCTGTAGTTGAAGCAAAAATGTTTTAGAAAACACCAGCCTCATCAACAGATATTATCGTAATAACAATAAACCATACCTGCTCGCAGAGCTGGCACGGGTAGCCGCGCTTGCACATGCCAAAGCTCTTGAGGCACATGTGGCACGATGTCGGGTCCTCCAGTCTACAAAAGATATCATCATTAAATAAAAAAAATCGCAGTGTTAACCCCAGCCAGTATCCCATGAGTAAATAAATAAATAAACAACCGTACCTGGTCCTGGGCTCGTCGCGCTGCGCCTTGAGCAGCAGACTCTGCTGGAGCGCGAAGATGAGTTTGTTGGTCTCAGCCACGCGCATGAAGCCCGGGCAGCACGTGAGCATCCTCTGCGCGGCCGCGTAGACCACGAGGCGCTCGGGCGTGACGCGCCCCGGGTCCGTAGAACATCTCAAGAAGCACTCGATGAGCCCCGAGCCGATGCCCCGGTAGAGGTAGCAGGACGAGAGGCGGCGGCGCACAACGTCCTCCTGGTCGTCGTCGACCGGTGGGAACTCGGACGGCGGCAGCTCGATCGAGTGCATGAGGTGGTACCCGATGCGCTCGCCACAGACGCTGCGGCGGATGCCGATCGACTCGATGAACACGTAGTCGCGGTACCGGCCGACGCCATAGACCTTGGGCTTCTTCATGACCCATTTGAGCGCCACGGACCGCAGCGGGTCGCTCGTCGCGTGGGGCGCCACAAGCGTCGCGAGCACGGCCGCATCCGCCACGGCGTCCTGCGTGTAGAGCGCCTGGATCTTGATCGCAGCCGTCGAGAGCGCCAGCGAGCCGAAGATCATGTCCTCGATCGTGCCAACCGTGAAGCCCACACCGAGCAGCTGGGTCGGCAGGTGCTTGGCAAGCTTCTGGCTCGCGCTGTGCTTGTGCTGGGGCGCCGCTGTTTCTGTTATTGATACTGCTGGGGCTGAGTCTGGGGCTGGAGCAGGAGTGCTGTGGCTCTTGCGGCGCCGCACGCGTCGGTAGACGCTGAAGCCGCCGGCCTTGCTGCTCTGCACACGCGTCCAGAGCTTGGGGTCGCGCAGCTCCTCACGATTTTGATGGTACAGATGTGCCTCGTAGGACCGCACGTGGTGCTGCACGAGGCCCTCGGCCTCGGCCTCGAGCCGCGCCGCGAGCTCCCTGGACACGGTCGTGAACGGCAAAGACGCCGACGACCGCCGCTGGTGATGCTGCTGCTGCATGGCTGCTGCTGTGAGGACGGGGCTGCTGGGGCGCTGAGACGGGGAGCGCGCAGCTGTGGGGCTCGTGGCGGACGCACGCAGCGGTGGAAATGAGCAGCTACACGCGTGGCGATTTGAGCCTAAGCTCGTGCTCTTGTTTGATATTGTCTGTTAGTCAGTGCGAGTCAGTTGGGATATAAAATGTGAGAGTTAAGAGCCTCTGAGTGCTGATTGGTTGAAATAGATCATTTGTACCGTTAAATTAATATACCACATGTAGCATTGTGACTGGTACATTCATCGTTGTAGTGGTAATTTGTTTAATTTAATATTTGAACGCTGAAAGGGTTGTCAAATTGAGCTGTCCGATTTATTTTTTCACGTTGTCACACACATACGCGCGCGATGAACAGGAACACGAGCGTGGCGAACGAGTGGACTGCCGCACTCGGCTCTCGCACGCTGGTACTAATACGCAGCAAACATGCTGACAAATAAAAAATTCTCCTTCGTCTCCTCGCCCTTCATGGCGTCGCTATTGCTGGCATTTGTCGCAATCAGCTCCGTGTAAAATAAAAAAATAAACATCCTTCACAAAAAAATACACAAAATATATCTACGGTTTAAAAAAACACATAAAGACCTCCGGTACGCCTCGTGCGAGGTAGGTTGGCTCTAGCGGACTCGCAATCGGTTTCTAATAAGGGCGGATGTGCTCCTCGATCGCGGCGATGTCGATGTTGTGGGCCTTGGCCATGCTGTAGATCTCGGCGGCCGAGAACCCGCGCTCCACGAGCTTGTTGAAGAGCTCGACCTGCTTGCCGACGTCCAGGGGGCGAGGCGGCGGCGGTGGACCAGCGACAAAGCTCGGCCTACCTCCGACATGGGTCGGCACCGAAGCTCGCTGGTGCGGTGGACTCACACGGCGGTAGTCAGGCGCTGGACTCGAGGTCCGGTACTCGCCCCTGTACTTGTCCGTCGGCATCGGAGCACCTCCGGTCTGTGAAGATGGCGCTGGCTGGTGGTGCGACGGACTCATGTTACGCTCGCTGTGGAAACTGCGGGCGCCCCGGTAGTCGTTCGTGGGCATCGGAGCACCTGAGCTGGGGCGTGGCGGAGTACTAGTATAGTACTGTGGCGAGGGACTCGCCGCGCGGTAGTCCTGACGCTGGCTCCGGTACGCGTCCACCGGCACCGGGGCTCCGTGCAAGCAAGATGGTGCTGGACCCGGCTGGTACTGCTGATTCGGGTTTAGGGTGCGGAGTTCAAATTCGGACGGGTAGCCGCGGCCCTGGGATGGCATTGCGTACGGGTTGGGATTGTACATAGGGCCGTAGTCATTGCGCGGCACTTGTGATCGCGCCACGCCACCACCGCCGTACCCAGTCATGTAGTCGGGGCTGTCGCCGTTGCGGCTGCTGAGCTTGGCTCGCTTCATGGCCTCGATCGTGTTCTCAATGTCGTCCTCAGACATACCGCTGCAGACGCTGAGCGCGCAGCCCTCGTCCTCGGACTCGCAGATCGTCGACTTGTCCTCGTCGTGGTAGAGCGTGTCGCGTGGCGTCGCGGTCTCGGACTGCGAGCCGTGCTCCGAGCGGAAGAGATCCTCCGGCAGGTGCTTCTCGGCCAGGACCGAGAAGGCCTCGTCGGCCGGCCGGATGTCCATGGTCTTGATCTTAAGCACGCACGGCGGGCAGCACGAGATCTTGTTGATCGAGCGCTCAGGTCCCGCGAAAATGAACTTTTTGAGGCGGCACTTGTTGCATACGGGCGCGCCGCAGACACGACAGCACTTGAGCGAGCCAAACATGCTGCCCGTCCTCGTGCACACGGAGCAGCGCGACTTTGAGAAGAGCGACTGGTCGTTGTAGGTCGCGAGTGCGAGGATCGTGAGTTTCTTGGCCTCGGCGCACTTGACCGACTTGCTCACAGCCATGAGCGTCTCCTGGGTCATGATCGTTGAGATCATCTGGATCATCTCGCCCGCTGGGTCGAACAGGCCCTGCGCGAAGACCTCGACGAAGCCCGCGGCCTCGCTCTCGCGGAACAGGAACGTGAAGAAGAGCTGCCCGCGCACGATGTCACCGCGGTCGAACGGCGGAGCGTTCGCTAGGTTGACCGAGTGCATGAGTCCATACGCGTACCGCTGACCGGTGCTGTCCTTCTCAATGCCCGAGGCCTACAACATATAAGATAAAGAGAGTCAGCATCGTAAGTGAGACCGTGGGCGTCGTAAGTGAGACCTAGAGCTTCAAACGACTGGATGGCAAAGCCACGCACCTCGAGGTAGGTCCAGTCGCGGTCCTTGATCACACCAGGGAACTTGGTCGCGAGGTACTTGAAGCCGAGGTAGTTGAACGGGTCGCCGGAAGTCGCGAGCTCCACGTTGTGCAGCACGGTGCAGTCGCGGCAGGTCGTGTCGATGTACTTCATCGTGATCTTCATCTCCTCGTGGGACTTGTCGTACATGCCGTAGATCACGTCCTCGAGCGTGCCCTCCATGCGGCCGACGCAGAGCGTGCTTGCCTGCTTGCTGCCGGCGTCACCGAGCACGGGGGTTGGCGTGCGTCGACGGTACACGTGCATCTGCTGCTTGGAGCGCACGAGCTTCCACTTGTTGGCGTCCGCCTGACGCCGTCGCGTCACGAACTCGCGCTCGTCCGAGAGCACGAGCGTCACCTTGCGCTGCACAAGCTCGCGGTAGCGCGCCTCCTGCTCCTTGGAGAGCTGCAGCGGCCCAAAGTAGCCCTTGGGCAGCGGGAACTTGGGGCGGATCGCCATGACTGTGAGACAGCACTATCAGGTATCCGCACAAAGAGAAACTGGGCCACGTAGCAATTTGCGAGTGGGCGGACCTGGGGCCTGAGGATCGTAATGAGCGCGTGCGTTGAGTTGTAAGGTGTCTCGCGTGCCGGCGCTGCGCTGGAGCGGGAAGCGAATGAGAGAGAGAGAGAGAGAGAGAGAGAGAATGAATGATGGCTTGGGGCGCGGTATCGGCTCGCTTGGTGCAGGTTGTGTTCATCACCCGCTGGCTCGTCTTTCGCTGCCTGGCGGACGACAGCAAACGACAACTGGACGAAGGTGCTTCCCGCGACAAGACACACCAGTCTGCCACACGTTTCAGTGGCATCTGCACACTCACAAGCGCACAAGACGGCACAGTAGGCATTGATGGCGCACAGGCCACGCACACGGCGGACTGGACACTGAAGGTCGGAGAAGGAAGGCGTGCGGATTGCTCGTCTTGGTGCAATCCATTTTTTCTTTTGAGAAATCGCATCACAAAGAATAATATGATTAATTGCAAATCGGATCTTCGAGGTGAGTTCTGATTGGCTCTCCATTTTTGTTGCTTATGTAAAATATCATAGATCTATGTACGCGCGGGAAAAATATCATCTGCTAATCATCTTTTTCGCTAGAAGGCAGATTCCAGCATTGAAATGATCAGTCGCGAATATTTTTAATAAAAGCTTAAAAGATGTTTGCGACTGATCATATTATGAGGTATCTTATTATACTACATTTGCTGTAAAAATGTATTGCCGTGATAGTGCATTCATCCGCGGAATAATAGTAGAGATCGATCCTATGGAAACCGTGATAAAGGATTTTCATACAAATCCTCACCCCATAGTATAGACAATTCCAAGCGAATATCAAGTTTTTTCCCCCTTAAATACTCGAGTAATTTAAGTTTATATTTGCATGAAGTTGTATTTGCTACAAAGCTAGGACTTTTTGTTTTGTTTTGGATGACATTGAGCTGTTAGATGGGGATAGCCTAGTTTTTATAAGAGACTATCCCAACTAACAGTTCAATGCCTTCAATGCATATTAAAAATTGATAGGCTATCCCCAGCTATTATAATAGATGGGAAATTTAACGCCAGATCTCTGTACAGGACTGTATTAAAATCTAAATCAGCATGGTTGTATTGTGCACAAAACAGACACGAAATCTTGAGCCTGGGTTCTCTTACTGGCGCCGTCCTTTGCTGAAATACTTGCAGAGTATCCGAATACAGTAGTAAGGCACATGCACATACTTTAACTGACTTGTGCGACTTATAGCACTATTAACCCATTTCAAAGTCCCCAAATACCATAAAACCAAAATGTAGCCAAATGCTTTAACATCAAAATATAGTACCGGTAGTTGTTGATCAATATATGAGTTTATTTTAATTATTGAGATCCCGGAGTTTTGTGCGGCGCCTACAGTCAAATAAATAGCACATTAAATATGTATTATTGCAAACAATGCTTCAGCGTTGATAGACGTGCACCGAAGAAACAACTGAGGCCTTCAGATGAAGCACACTCTGCCTGACTCTGCCTGACTATTCAGCTACCAAGATCAGGACAGTCTGAAGTGCGCATCGGATTTGCCTATACTAATCTAGATGCTGAAGTTCACGACATTGTCTTACCGGGTCAGATTTTCTGCATTATCCGATGTCGATCCAATAAACATGTCAATTTCCATGGTGATAACTCGGTATGTATTACGCATGATATATATTGCCGAAACAATGTCGTTTATGAGCATCTCTGTTGAAAATCCTTAACTCAAAGAAATATTCACGCAAATATATATTAGGCTCGACTGCTATTATATATATCAGTATATTTTAGAAGCGAAGATAATAAATATTAAAATAGATTTATTATATTCCCATTGGTGTATATTAGTGCATTCGTGGCGTACGGTATTTTATGGAAACAGTGCTGTACATGCACGTCAAGGCTGATTGTACCTCTAAAGTTGGTCATTATTTTCAGACATTGGTTGGTCAACTACCTTCGAAAGATTAGCCAACTTAAATCAAGTTGGAGTGACGTCAGGAGGACATCCAATTCGAGGGCAATCCTGGATTAGTATCCGATGTGCGGCCAGAAGAATACTGTACCGATTGGAGCCAGCTTTAGCTTGCTGACTGAGAAACTTGTCCTTGCAGTGGCTGGATGGCGTGAATAATACTCTGGCACGAATTCTCGCATCCACTTAAAAAAAGGAGCGTGCGGCGAAAGGCGGAATAAATAATGCGGAAGAATAAGAAGTGGCCACAAGTCAGTAAGACCTTGAGTCTGATTTGTCCCTCGTCGATTTTCGATTTTCGAAGGAATCGAGTCAGCGATAAACTCCACTTCAGTTCCGAAATAGTATTGTATAAATTTGCTTTCGAAATATTATTATACATTTGTCAAAAATAAATCAATATTAACACCCTCAAATGGTTTTCGGGTGCCCGTGGGAATACGCCTTCCGCTTAGCAGGTCTCCGCTAAAATGCTCCGCAAGGTATCGCCACGCTCCACAAAATCCCTACGAGTTCCAATGTCAATTTGCATGTAAGAAGAAAATTATTTAAAAAAATATTCACAGTCCACGATGTTATTTCATTCAAGTTGTTCACTGCAAACAAACAACTAATACACGCTACATCACTTTCAAGCTTGTCAAAAAATATAGGTACACTCACTTGAGGTTCCGCATCAGCTCGCTGTTGGCCTGCGTGATGGAGTACACGTCGTTCGCTGCCGACTGGAGCGCGACGATCTTCTGGAAGATCGCCACCTGCTCCTGCGTCATGCCGTTAAAGTTGCGATTCACATTCGCCGAGCTGCTGGCGAACTGGGCCGGCGGCGAGGCCACTGACTGGTGCACCACCATGGGGTGCTGCTTGTCCTCGAAGTCGGGCTCGACGAGGTTCACGCGGACGTTGCTGCTGCTCTGGTAAAAGCTGTTGTTGACGTTGACGTGGCTGTGGTGGAGAGCGTTGCCGCCGCCTCGACTGTGGCTGAACTCGGACTCGTCGTGGAGCCGCTGGGACATCATGGAGGCAATGATGCGCTCGACGTCGTCGCTGGTCTCATCGGGGCTGTCTGCACTCACGCGGTAGCCACTCGAGGTGACGAGGTCACTCGCGCCGTCCTCACTCGCGCAGTAGGGCGTCGCATGGTGCGAGTCGGGCGTGCCCGAGCCGCTGTCGGCCCAGCGTTCGCCGTCGGGCAGCACCATCTCACCGAGGATCGAGAAGGCTGGCTCGGCGGGGCGCACGTCCATGTTCTTGGCGGCCGTAATACACGTGCGGCAGGTCGAGACGTGGGCGAGCGACCGCGTGGGGCCGACGAAGATGGTCTTCTTGACGCGGCACCGCGAGCAGACCGTGACGCCGCAGATGCGGCAGAGCTTGAGCATCGAGAGAATGCCGGCCGTGCCACGGCACATGACGCAGAACCGCTGGAGCTTGTCGAAGGGCAGCTTGCCCGTGAAGCTGCGCATCGTGAGCAGCGTCAGCTTCTTGGCCTCGGCGGTCTTGACGGCCTGGAAGATGGACGTGAGCACGATCGTCGTCATGAGCATCGTGAAGCGCGGGATCATATCGCCCGCCGGGTCGAAGAGTCCCTGCGAGAAGACCTCGACGACACCGGGAACCGGCTCGCGGTAGATGAAGGTCATGTTCATCTTGCCGCGGATGACGGCGCGCTGATCAAAGGGCTGGCAGTTCTTGAGGTCCACTGAGAACATGAGGTGGTACCCGTAGCGCGTGCCGTGCGAGTCGTACTCGATGCCCATGGCCTCCATGAGGCACCAGTCGCGCGGCTTGATGATGAGCGACGCCGGCAGCGGCGTGTAGAGCCACTTGAGGCCGACGTAGTGGAATGGGTCGTTGGGCATCGCAAGCTCGAGGTTGCCGAGCACGGTGCAGTCGGTTGTGCCCGGATCCATGTACGCCATCGTGGTCTTGAGCTCCTCGTGGGACTTGTCGTACGCGCCGTAGAGCACGTCCTCGAGGGCACCCTCCATGCGCCCGACGCTGCGCATGCTCGGCTTGGAGGCCTCTTCGTCGGCCGTGAGCGAGCCGGCACGTCGCCTGTAGATGCTCAGCTGATGCTTCTTCTTGGCGAGCTTCCACTTGGTCGGGTCCATCCGCCGCTTGTCCTTGTGCACATGCTCGTGTTCATCCGCGAGCGCGTCGCGCAGGCGGCGGCGCACAGCCTCGAGCATCTCGTCCTCCTGCTCGCGCGAGAGTTCTAGCGCCCCAAAGTAGCCCTTGGGCAGCGGGAACGTCGGCTTGACCGCCATCTCTCCTGTGTGTGTGTGTGTGTCTGGGCTCGAGCTGTCGAGCTGTCGAGCTGGAGGTCCTGGATGGCTGGTGCTAAAAGGCAGAGTGCGAGGAGACTGGAGACCGTACCTACTCTGGTGAGGACGACAGGACAGACGGGCAAATCCTACTCCTGCGCGCGCTTCCTTCCCGCTCGCTCACATCACGACCGGGAAGGACTCGTGTTGTGTCATTGGAGACGAGACCGGGGAATGATCGGCACGCCAGCACGTAGCTCTTGGCTCTTTCGTGTCTTCGTCAGGCGCTTATTTGCGACGAAGTTGTGGTTGGTTCCCTGTCAAAGGTAATATTGCGCTAATGTGAGACCGTGAAAGGCTATGGCGTTTCTATAGTGGCTCGGAAGGAAAAGCCCTGTCAAACATGATAAAACAGAGGGAAACAAGAAATGAGACGCAAGCCGTTGCCATGTTGTTAATTAGGCAAAAATTGAAGTGTGGACACCTCGGCAACCCTGGATAATGCGTATGCTGATATATAACGCATCATTAAATTTATATAAAGGGTTTTTATACACGTATGCTATATAGTAAAGAATAGTTTAAAACTAGTATGCTGGCTTAAGCGGAATATAAAATAGACACAGTCGGACTTGCACATCACGCAGCTGATTTCCTTTGGCGAGGAGCGTCAACCAGCGCACGTTCTGGCCGCAAAGCCAGTCATCATGTTTTTGGGGGGTCCCAAGTTCGTGCGCCAAAAAATCGAGCTCGTTCTAGATTTGAGTTCGTTCTAGATTTGCAGTCTCACATCATCGGCGTCAAAAAAAGTCTAAATAAATAAATAAATGAATAGTACTGTATGGCGGTCCACAGGGAGAATGCCTGGCTCAATATTTATCTGAACTTTGACGACCGCTGCGCTCCACTCGCTACGAATAGGCTGACGTGCGTTTGGCACGCTTTGCTTGCCTCAAGGAGGTCCACTCGTGGGGAACACGGAGATTCTTCAAGCGTGTGTATAAGTTGCAGTACCGTCAGTTGTAAATCGTACTGATAACGTTATTCTGCACTCGTGGTGCCAGCACTTATTTTTCGATAATAGACCGAATTGCCCCGTGGGCTGTTGCAGATGACAAAGAGTGGCGTAGAGTAGATTATTGGGGGCGTCTGGAGGTGTGCGTCGCACGCGTTGGCACGAACAGGTCAGGCTTCCGCACGCAATGAGGTCTGTTGCGTGCGGAAGCCTGTCGTTGAAGAATATTAGAAAACTATGTCAGAATTTCAGACAATACCACCTTTATCGGGGCGTCCTGTACATCTGAAAAAAGGCTTTATATTTCTAAAGCATAGGATGGAGCAGACAATGATCGACTTGAAATGGACGGACGGACGGAAAGGAAATCGCGATAGTTCTTTTACATCCAGCAAACCATCATTTAGCTCTGGGCTCAATTATAAACGACAGATCAGGATTTTCTGTATTGTATGTTTGTTATTACCAATTATTTTTTAAATAGTTTTTGTTTATTATATTTGTACACATCATATGCATACCTTTAGTTTAGCCATAAGCACCTCATAATGCTTCGTTAAAAGCGTAATCATACATTGTCAATCCAACACTTACAGGTATTTATTACTGATAGATGTTTTTAAATTCTTTGGCAGCCTTTCTCTAATAAACAAGGATATTACCAATCAAGTCATCCAGTGACGCTACATGACGCCACTTTGTGTCCAAAATGGAGAGTCTGTGGGGTTCAATATTCTCGCGTCACGAAGGCAGGCGAGTCCTCGATTGGTCTCCACGGATTTTAGCACATTTGTTTTACCTTCTATAAATATATATTACAGTACGTAGTTGTATAAAAAAACGTTTTTCGCCTGGCCCTCACGTTTGTCATACTTGTACCTGGAAATTGGGCTCTAGTCGAATTTTCGGAGTATAACATTTGAGCCTCTGTTTATTTCTTTGATCAATATAGGAAATAGGGAAAAAATGATATAGAATATAATTCTTTGCAAGTAAGGTATTGTAGTATTTAATTGTGCCATCATACGCAATAGCAAATTAAATCATCTTTTTATTTAGGTTATCGAGCAATTTTTCATGCTACTAATATTTTTTATGATTTATTAATAGCTCCTGTTCTTTTATACCACTCAAATAATCACACGCGGTCGATCCGCTACCACCACCTAAACAAAACCACGCAAGCCACGCACTCGTGGCCCTCCTATGTGAAGCTCTTGAGCATCATGGCGTTGTTGGCTTGCGTGGTCTTGTACACTTCGTCTGCCACGCTCTGCAGCCGCAGGATCTTCTCGTACATGGCCGTCTGCTCCAGCCGCGTGCGGTCTCGCTCGGAGCCGTCGGTCGGGAGCTCCGGAGCTGCTGGGGTCTCCCGGTGCACTACCAGCGAGGTCACTGCTGGTGCTGCCAAGCTATCATCAATGCTGCGGCTCCGGCTGCTGCTGCTGTCTCCCATGGTGAGGCTGCTGGTCTCGGGAATTGTGAGGCTCCGGTTGCTGTTGCCGCGCTGGTTCAGCTTGGCGGCGATGAGCTTCTCAACGTCCTCCTCGGACAAGCCGCCCTCGATGCTGAACCGGTAGCTGCTCTCGTCCAGCTCGCTTAGGCCGTCTTCGTCCATGTCCGTGCCGCTGTAGCTGTAGCTGTAGGCAACACTGCTGTGCGACTGTTCATCCGACGTGGTGCTGTCCTGGTGGCGCCGCTGCGGCGGCGTGGAGGAGCCCTCGGAGCTCACGGTGGTCTCGAAGCGCTCGGGCGGCAACACCATCTCGCCCAGGATCGAGAAGGCCGGCTCCGCGGGGCGCACCTCCATGTTCTGCGCCTGCAGGATGCACCGGCGGCAGCATGCGACCTTGCACACGATGCGTCGGGGGCCCACGAAGATCTTCTTCTTGACACGGCACTGCGAGCACACGATGACGTCGCAGATGCGGCAGGGCTTGAGCGATGAGAAGACGCGCGCCTGGCCGCTGCAGACCGCGCAGCTCTCGGGTAGGCGCTCGAGCTTGCTCATGGTCTTGAGGCGCGTGTCGCGCACATTGCGCAGCGCGAGCAGCGTGAGCTTCTTGGCCTGGGCGCACTTGGTCATCATGAAGACGCCCGCGAGCACCTCGGTCGTCATGACGGTCGTGAAATACTGCACGAGATCGCCCGCCGGGTCGAACAGACTCTGTGCGAAGACCTCGACGACGCCCGGCACGGACTCACGGAAGATGAAGGAGAGCTGCGTGCGGCCGCGCACGACTGTACGCGCATCGAAGGGCGGGCAGCTGGCGACGTCCACCGAGTGCAGGATGATGTACCCGAAGCGCCTGCCGTCGGCGTCGAGCTTGATACCCATGGCCTCGACATAGCACCAGTCGCGCATGCGGATGACAAGCGATCCAGGTAGCTTGGTGAGCAGCCACTTGATGCCGACGTAGTGGAACGGGTCATCGGGCGTCGCGAGCTCGAGGTTGTGTAGCACGGTGCTGTCCCTGGCCGTGACGTCAGCGTATGAGAGCGTCGTCTTCATCTCCTCGTGGGACTTGTCGTACGAGCCGTAGATCATGTCTTCGAGCGAACCTTCCATGCGCCCGACGCTCATCATGGTCGGGCGCCACCCAATGTCCTCGTCGGCGGCCGCGAGGCTGGTCGGCGCGCGCCGGCGGCTGTAGATGCGCAGCTGGTGCTTCTTCTTGACGAGCTTCCACTGGTTCGGGTCCAGCTTGCGCCGGTTCACGCGCACGTACTCGTGCTCGTCGCGGAGCGCGCTGTCGAGTCGGCGGCGCACGATGTCGCGGAAGCGCTGCTGCTGGTCGACACTCAGGCGCGTGGGCCCAAAGTAGCCCTTGGGCAGCGGGAACGTGGGCTTGAATGCCATGGGCGAGGTGCACTTCTGGTCCTGGGAGAAAGCTGAATGGAAGGATCCCTTCATGCGTGTGGAGCCTTTCGGCAATCGGCCAGCAGCCCAGCCCAGCAGCTCAGCTCCGCGGAGCTTTGTAGCTCTTCAAAGTTTATTGAGCTCCTCATGCACGCCATCAGAGCTGGGAAGGTGGTCACTTTCGTCGACTTCGACCTCGTATAATTGCTATCTCATGCTGTATGTCTTGTATATAGGTAAAATAACTTCGTATTTATAATCTTACGCATGTTTTTATTCGTTTTATAGAGTGTGAAGGGGAATACAGAGGAGAAATGAAGATGCGAATCAGGGATGGTGGAAACCACGTGCGCATAAAAAAGGCAGGTAGTTCGACATAAATAAAACCATAATGGTATAAACAATACAGAACATTGCCGAGTCACTTGATTGGTCGCCCACTTCTGCACCATGTTTTTTTTTCTTCTGTGAGTCACAACCCACATCTGGTATACAAAAATGACGTCACAGAGAGCCACACTTTTTATCCACTATTATGGCAGAAAAAAAGCAATGGGTGGTCTTTTGATGGAATGATCAGGCGCGTATCCGGAAGCCAAGTTGGAATACAAGTCGATACTGGAGTTCCCAGCATCATCATGAACTTCTGGTCACCATGAATTGCTTGCTTGTCCCGGATGCATGCACTTCGCCTGCTGTTCACGCGTTCCGTACTGTATCAGGGTCCAGGGGCTCGGTCTCTGGTCTTGAAAGCCCATGCTGCCAAATGCAGTATCGAATGTAGAATTCACAGAGGCGAGCCTGGTGTGGGCGTGTTTCTCTCTTTGGCAAACTGGTACAGCTCAGTTCATGTTGGCTGTTTTGAAAACACCACCTGATTCGGGTCGGACAACTGTCGAAGAAGGGTGCGAGTTTCGAAGGTATCAGCTGAAAACAAACTGACAACTTGTTCTGAACAGAGGGAAGGGTGTGTGGTGTCCATTTCAGATCGAGTGGCAGCCACACATACCTCATTCCTTTTCAGAGAGTCTCACGCGCACACCCGTGGTCTGGAGGCCCTGGTGGTGGTCAAACGCTATGATCTCAACCTTTACTTGGCTTCGGAAGATGCTACTTCGCCTCCTGGTCCAGATCGTGCACGGTAGGAGTGGAGATAGAGAGGATCTAGGATTGGGACTTCAACTTGATCATCGGCAATCTCGAGATCTCAGCGCAGCTGCTGAGATCAACTGGAAGTTTCCTGTGAGTACAGGTGCTGTACACAGCAGTGTAACGTGTTACTTTCTCAGAAACCGGTTCGTCATTCCGGTGCTGTGCATGGGAAGACCCGAGGTTTCGAGACTCGGAGGTTGAGCAGGCCTCGCAGACTCCACTTGTGACATTGGGCTACAGTTCAGAGCCAGTTGTGCGAAATGCTCATCAACAAACCGTGGGGTTGAAGTCGCGAAATAATCTCAGTGTTTAGTTCGCAGGTCGACGCCACATGTGTATCTGGGACTTGATCCAACTACTGTTCCATTCCATTCCGCCATTAGGGAAGTCGTCGATTCGTCATCCCTCTCAACGCGCCAACCGAGTTAAAACGCAAAGCCAGAGTCCTACACTTGGCTCAATAGCGGTTTCCACGATTTCCTCAGGGCTACTCTCAACAGGTTTCGAGTATTACAAGTCTAATCTAAACCCAATCTGTTCGGTAAGTTGAGTGCTGGAGGTTGGACTCAGATCCCAAGACAGCTCACGTGGTGGCCTACCTAAACTATATCCCAGCGTGCAGTATGAGTTGTGCACCTCCAGTCGATCCCTCGATGTTTCCCAAAATCTTGGAGCAACAAGAGATTCAACGGGGTTCACACCGCAACGAAATCTTGAAACTTCAACTTTGGATGTCACTTCAATCTCGAAGACAAAGTACCTCTTTCAGCAAAAGATTCTACTTCGACCGTATCCAGCAACAGTTCCCTCAGTTGGAAATTCTATTGTTGCAGTTGCCCCAAGCTCAGAATCTACCTGAAAATGAAATCCAGGCGACAATGTTGAACCAACCTTTGCCTATAAATGTACTTCGAGGGTCCGAAGTCTCCCATTAATACCCAAGCACTGGTGCTTGTGCGAAGTTTGTATCCTACACCTTTGTCCTGGTCTTCACACTCTCAGCTCACACGACTATGTGCCAGTCACTCCCAGAGCTTCTCGTGACTGGTGGTATTAAGATTAAGTTAAACTTTGGACACTTCACGAGGCATATCTGTCGATTCGTCCCCTGCGTCGCAGCCTCAGAGGTACTTGATGTACTCCTCATTCGCCTGCGTGATCTTGGCGACCTTCGTGGCCGCGCTCTGCAGCGCGAGCAGCTTCTCGAAGATCACGGTGTCGTCGTTCACTGCTGGCAGTGGCTGTTGCTGCAATTGTTGTACCTCGAGCCCAGCAGCGACCACCATCTCTTCGTAATCCGAATCAAGAGACGTCGATAGGTATTCGATCTGCTGCGAGTTGGCACGACTCATGCCGAGCTCCTGGTGACGCTGGTCGATCATGGCCTCGATCATCTTCTCAAAGTCGGCTTCGTCCATGCTGCGATAGGACGACAACTGGTCGTCGTCCAGGGTCTCGAGCTCGCTCGCACTGCTGCCACTGCTGCTACTGATCTCGAGGCTCTGCTTCATGTCGGTCTTGCTGCTACGATGCGAGCTCTGGGCCAGCGTCTGCGGAACGTCGTTGCTGCTGTGAAACGAGAACAGGGCCTCGGCGGGCCGCACGGCCATGCCCTTGGCCTCGAGCACGCAGCTCTGGCAGCACGTGACCTCACACACGGAATGGTTCGCACCCATGAAGATGAGCCGCTTGACGCGGCACTTGTCGCACGTCGTGGCGCCGCAGATGTTGCAGAGCTTGAGCGACGAGAAGAGCGAGTCGGAGCGTATACACAGGAAACAGGTCCTCCTGAGAGGCTCGCGGTGGTGGTCGCCACCGATCCGGCGGTACTTGCGCAGTGCCAGCAGCGTGAGCTTCTTGGCCTCGGCGCAGCGCACCGTGAGTACCTGGCCCGAGAAGATCTCGGTCGTCATGATCACGCTAAAGTGCTGGATGAGCTCGCCCGCTGGGTCGAAGAGCCCCTGAGCGAAGATCTCGACCACGCCCGGAGCGTCCTCGGCCTCGCGGTAGATGAACGAGAGCGAGCCGCGGCCGCGGACCACCACGCGCGGGTCAAACAGTGGGCAGTTAGGCACGTCTGCTGAGTGCACGATCGTGTAGCCATAGCGCTTGCCATCGGCGTCGCGAGAAATACCCATGGCCTCGATGTAGCACCAGTCGCGGGGCTTGACGAAGAGCTTGCCCGGGAGCTGCGAGAGCGTCCACTTGAGTCCGACGTAGTGGAACGGGTCGTCGGGCGTCGCAAGCTCGAGGTTGTGCAGCACGTTGCAGTCCTTGGTGAATATGTCGACGTAGGCCATCGTGGTCTTCATTTCCTCGTACGACTTGTCGTACGTGCCGTAGATCAGGTCCTCGAGCGAGCCGTCCATGCGGCCGATGCCCAGCATCGTTGGTTGCTGCGCCGAGTCACTCGTCTGCGGCCGCCGCTTGAAGATGCGCATCTGCTTGCGCTTCTTGAGCAGCTTCCAGTGCGTCGGATTCACGCGGCGCTGTGCGAGGACCACGTGTTCGCGCTCGGCCTGCAGCACATCCGCTATGCGCTCGCGTGCGGTCGCGAGGTAGGCCTCCTGCTGGTCTGTGGTGAGCGGAGGCCCCTGACTGTCGAAGTACGCCTTGGGCAGCGGGAACTTTGGCGCGCCTATCATTCCTAGACTAGTGTTCCTTGACTGTGGCGGATTGGACTGTGAGCTTAAGTGACCACGTATCAGTCGAGTGAGGGCGTGAATGGCGAACATACGAATCACCTTCACACGTCGCACACGCTGATGGCTAGCGCTACGTGATAGATTGTGATAGATTGTGATAGATTGCGTAAAAGATATAGCTAACGGAGCGACCATTTGTAGACGTCATTAAAAAAAAACCTGTTTTCCAAGAAAGGGTACGGAAATGAGTTGTAGCAGCAGCATGTTTACAGCTTTTTCGACGCATCATTCAAGGGAGCTCGACTGAGTTCTATCCATGATATGGAGTCGAAAGGTGCAGTCGCACGGTGAATCCTGACGGACTCGCTGACGCGTGCTCGGTCTTCGATATTCGAAGGGCTCACAGTGTTGAGGGCTGTCTGTGTGATTGGCTGGAGAGCTCCTGGGCTCCGCTCAGCCAGTGGTTGATAACACCACCACACATTACATGGCAGGAACTGATGGAGTATGCAGCACGGAGAACACCAGAGCGCCAGTCAGCAGGTGAGCAGCAACACGACACATCGCTCGCTGGCATCACGTCCTTGAAGCTGACCGGCTGAGCAAGTGCCGAGGACAGGCCATCGACATCAAGTCGAGCGCAACGCATCCCTCTTGGTGTCACATAACACTGCGGACATATTGACGATTTCGGATTTAGTAATCATGGAATCGTACTAACTATGGATATATTATGCGTGTATAAGGAGCATACGGACTTACGTTTTGTCAAATGTCGTTTTGAGCAAAGATCGGACGAAGATCACCTCTGGAGATCAAGTGAGCATTGCATTGCATTGATTGCTCAATGTGCCTGGATAAACGCACGCATTGCATCTCTGCAGGAGCTCATATCTCAGAGCCAAACTGAAAGCTCATCATCGTGTAGAATTGCACTCTGTTTCTCACACGTTTTATTAACAGCTATCAATCGATCCTGAAGCTGCCAGATCTCGAGGTGACCAACTACCTGTCACCTACCTGTGTCCAGTAGCAGATGGACTGAAGCATGTACACATATTCGTGAGTGGGTTGCTGCTTGCACTGCATTCACAACGCAGGGCAATGTAGCTTCCTTATTCTTGAAAACTGGTCATCTGGGCGTCTACAGTACTTAATGGCGATTGACCTCTCGACTGCTTCGACCCCGGGCTCAAGTCCAAGAGCCACTCGGCGATATCACAGAAGTGCACTAAACTCACAGTGGAGTCGAGCACAGTGCTTTGTCTGCAAAGCAAATAGCAATGCAACACAATGGATACTATTTGCAAACCGATTGATGTGTTAGTGAGTCTTGGCTACACTCATCGGGATGATTTTCTCGCGGAAGAGGCCCGTGGCAGGCGTGAGGCCGGACGAGTACTCCCAGATCGTGGCTCCGGTCGGGTACCGACGCACGAACTCCTTGGCGAGCAGGATGTTGCAGGGCTTGCTGGTCGAGTACACCTCCATTCCGTCGAACGGTTCCAAGCCGCGCGCGACCTGATCCCAGTCCGACACGCTAGGCGCAGTCAAAGCGGCCTTCTCTGCCGGGTCGTAGATCTCAGAGCCCATCATCACGATGCGAGTACTCGCGGAGCAGCTCGAGAAGCAGGAAGTGGCCCAGGTGGTTGATGCCAAGGGTCTCCTCGAAGCCGTTGACGTTCAGATTCTTGTTCAGGATCTGCACGCCGCCATTGCAGATGATCGTGAAGACCTCCAGCTTGCTCATGAGGATTGACTTCGCTAAGGCGCGGACAGACGTGAGGCTCGTGAGGTCGATGATGCCGCCTTCTACGATGCTGGGTGCGTCAGCGACGGCCTTGATCTTGGCTACCGCTTCGCCCACGCGCTACTGGTTGCATTGGCGAGGATCGCGCGCATATCGGGCTGCTGCGTGAGCGCGAGGCAGCACTCGAAGCACAGGCCCGTGTTGCCGCCGAAGAGCTCCAAAAGGCGAATGGTGAGATGTGTTGAGGGGGGGGGTACTAAACAGCAGGTGTCGCAATCGGAATAAAGGTGTATCAAATTAGGGTGCATTTGTTCAGATTGATACAAATTACGGTGCAATTGGATGGCTTTGTGGCACCTTGTGTTGGCATTTCATTAGCAGGTGTCGCAATCAGCACAGACAGAATGATAGTCATCTTACGACTAGAATACAGTACATACCCTTCCCTTGAGTCCGTGTACTCTGGTGGACTTGGTGGGTGACGATAAGCAAAGTGCCAGCCAGAGAAACTACAAATTCGACCCCTGTACTGCATAGCCATCACGATCTACTCTGGGGTATGAGCTTCTCAATGGTGGTGGGGAGTAGTGATATATGATGGCAACTGGAATGCGAGCAACATGATGGCGCGTCAAGTGTTCTGTCAACGATGATTGTTCGCTGAAAATGTGATTCGAATGAGGATGATGAATCCGAGCTGTGTATGCTTGTCAGTTGCTGCTACATGCGACAGATCTTCAGCGGCGCGACCGACAACTCGGAGCTGCGCCACGAAATCCAGTTTGGATCGACAAGTGCTCAAAGCCAGACATGGGAGCGCTGGGTTTCTATCGAGCTCTCATTCACAGACTTGGCACGTATACGCGTGACACTCCGCGAAGCAAAGCCTCGTAGCAGTAGCAGTAGCAGATCACCGCAACAGCGACAAGCGAACTCTTTGTTGGCTGCTCCCAGTACTCTCTTAATGGCCAGTGACTGGGTTTTCTTGACCGGACCATGTTAAAGTGACGAAATGGAAATGGCTACATCGTGGGCGGGAGTACAGTATGACGTTTGCGCTGTGATCAGAAAAGGACAAACAGTGAGCATTTCAATCAAACTCTTTTGCAGACCACGCAACGGCTCAGTGTCTGTCTGCGTGTATGATCTATTGATCGCCAGCATCCTGCGCACAGATCGGTTTTCTGAGTCACGTGCAAATCGTGAGTGAGATGCCACTGGGGAGAACGAAGCTGGCAGTGACTGGCGCGAAATATGGCTCTTGTCCAAATCTTCCAGGGGACACAGCAAAAACAAGAATCCCTGCTCAACAACGCTGTATTCTCCCAGACAAGCTTGAAGTTCTCGTGGAATGGCCCTCTCTCGCATTATAATAAAAAATACGTCCTTCATATGCTGGTACTGTATTTTGAAGAAACTGGGCCATAATACACAGTAGTTGGAGGAAGCTCGCCCCGAGTTAGACCTGTTTCTTGGTCCATAGGTAAAGTCCGGGGGGCTTGCAATGGTTATCAAATATCGAGCATGTTATGAACTTTGTGCAACATTTTGGCAGCCTTATTTTCTTGCTGCGACGTTCAAACAACATCCAGTTGACTCTTTCTTCATAGCATGTATATCCGGTTAACCAGTCAGGTAAAACAAGGGACTGTGTAGCTTGGTCTTTCGGGACGCAGAAACCTGTGCACTGCAAACGTTGGCTTAGGCAACGCAGTCCGCAGCTACTTACTCTACACGTAGCTGGCGCCCAACGTTGGTCACTGAATTTCACTCTTGGAGGCCAATCAAGGCAGAATTTTGCTTTACTGGGCCACGCCTATATCCTATAACGCAGTTCTTTCATTTTGATCATTTTGCTCCTACTTTTGAATCCGAAATTCCTTTTTCCGGACTGGACTGTGAGTATACATACACCCGAATACCGGATAATATCACCAACATAAAGTTGCAGCGACTGATCGAAATTTGGCTGATTCGCACTTGGCGTCTCCGAAAATAAATGAAGGTCTGGTGTGGATATGCCTGACATCTCCGAAATAAAATGACGATCTGTAATATGGTGGATTGTGCTTGGCTCGCTCACTCACTCACGCTTTGCTTTGCTGGGCTTCCCACGCACTCGATGGCAACGCCTCCTCGCCTCGATGGCTTCCGTGTGCTTCCTCCTGGAGATGGCTACATGTAGCCCTTTCTCACCATTCGGCATCATTTAGAGGAGTAGGAGGCATGTGGCAGATACAACGTGACGACGCCAGCAAAAGCGAGCAGATCCAGCATCGCCAGCTTTGTTTCGTTGAGTGTACCCGGCTCAATACGCTTTTGGTGACCAAGACCTGTCCCTCTCAGAATCGTTTTCATTTTTGGCACTGTTGGTTAGTGTTGATTTCTACACTGACCGCTAACACACAGCCACTGCCCTGTACAGCTAAGCTTTTCAATGCGTTTCCATGACTTTGCCTTTGTTTGCCTATTTTCGCTGATAAGATGGCCTTTTTTGTATAGTTAAACGGTAACAAAACAAATCCAATATCGGGTTAAAAAAAAGCTTCTTGTTCACTTGTTTGTGCGCAATTTATTACTCTCGGAGTATTGAGTATATTGTATAATCTTGAAACCATGTATCTATGATGAACAGATGCGAAGCTCATTTACAGATGCAGCGATTCAAGAGCACTGTTTAAGGTTGTTGAAAGCTCCAACAACGACTTCCGACCTGCCTGACCTGGCATCCACATGTATAGGCGCTTTCGCTATTTGCACTTGAAGAGGAGGGAGATCAGCATGATCCCAGTGTCGGCTTTGCAACAATGCAATGCATGAGAAAATTATCAAGATCGACAGCTTCTGTGGCTTCTGGCTGCCCGCCGACCCGCCCGCTAAGGAATCTGTTTGCGCTGACAAACGATCCAGGATGGTGTATCCTGGCGTGATTTACGTCCGCGAGATTAGAGACATTCATAATTGGACTCGATCGCTCTTGTACGAGCCGAGCAGTCCTCTCATTCCACGTTCCGAAACTTCCCACGCACACACTGCGTACAGAACTCAACAACAGACGCGTTCGCCCGCTCTGTAGCTCAGCCCACCCGCAGCTCTTCAGTCATGCAGCGCGCCTCAAACTTCGCGTTCCCGGACAAGATACCTTTGCCCAGGACCTCTGTGTTCACGCCCGAGACGCCGCCGGCCGGCATATACATGTACGTCCGATTGCTGTATCTAGATCTAGTTTGTCTTGTGAGCATCATCGTGTTAACCCTTGATCCGCGTTCCCTGTGGACAGGGACATTGGCGAATTCGACAAGATCGACATGATCCTCGAGTCTCCGCGGCACGACGGGCTCCAATACTCGCAGTACGTCAACCACCGCGTGCTGGGCACGCTGGGCGTCGTCGCGATCGCGTACCTGACGACCTGCGGCAGCCCCATCGGCTCCGAGTCCGCGGTCTCGTCGGCGGGCCCTCTGATTGGCATGGCCGGCTTCATCATCTACCCGATGTTCGTCACGATCCCGTTCTCGTACATCCTTGCCGAGATGTGCTCCGCGTTCCCCGAGGACGGCGGCTTCACGGTCTGGGTGCTCAACGCGTTTGGGCCGTTCTGGGGCTTCCAGGTCGGCTACTTGTCTTGTGTCTCGAGCATCCTCAATGGCGCCTTGCTCCCTGGTGTGCTCGTCAAGGTGATCACGGATTTTTACGAGGTCAGGATCGAGTCGTCGTTCGTGGCCTGGCTCGTCAAGGCGGCCATCGCGGTCGTGCTCACGATCCCGGCGCTGCTGGGCACGAAGAACGTGAGCCGCCTGTGCTTCATGATCGTCGGGGTCGTTTTCATCGCGTTCTTTACGTTCACGATCTGGGCCTACACCGCGGCCAAGGACTTTGACGACCTTTTCGAGATCCGCCACGAGGTGACCGAGTACAATCCAGTAACCAAAGACGCCGAGCTCTCTGGCCCGATCGCAATCGAGTGGACCCTGCTCATCAACACACTCTACTGGAACTACGACGGAATCATCATGATCTCAGTCTTCGGTGGCGAGATCCTCAACCCAGCACGCGTGTTCCCACGCGCGATCGCCATCTCGATCGTGTTCATGACGCTCTCGTACATCATCCCGATGCCCGCCGGTTTGAGCGCCAACTACATCAACTGGTCCATGTTCGACGAGGACTCGTATCCACTCATCGCCAAGGACGTCGGGGGCTCGTTCCTCCAGGGGCTCATCATCATCGCGACGCTGTGCTCGACCGCAGGCATGTACGTGGCCACGGTTTACACGGAGGCGTTCCAGATCTCGGGCATGGCAGAGAACCAGCTACTCCCAGATTTCCTGGCGAGCCGAAGTGAGCGCTTCCAGGCTCCGCACGTGGCTGTGCTCGCGACGCTGCTGCTTACACTCCCGCTCGTGAACCTGGACTTTGACGTCCTGATGCCCATGACCAACGCGTTCTCGGCCGCCGTCGACTTGCTGGTCATCGCTTCGGCGTTCCACCTGCGCGACAAGATGCCGTACATCCCGCGGCCTGCGAAAGTGCCCGGAGGCAAGTGGGTCCTCGCAACCATCGCGGTCTTGCCCACGATCCTCATGGTCTATATCACGTACGAAGCCTTCATGGACGGCCTCTCGGCTCTTATCATTATCATCTTCCTGGTCCCAGGACTTGCCTATGGAGGCTTCGACTTCTACCGCCAGCGAAGCGCCAGAGTGATCTGGTAGGAGAGAACTCGAGGGAAATTGTCAGAGTACCGTAATAATAGTAAGAAGTAAGAAGTCTACGTATTCGTGTAGCAGCAGTATATGCGTGTATCAGACAGTACCCATAGGCTGCGAGGACTAGAGCGTGGGTGGCAGCACGCACGTCGTCCTGCAGCAGCGTGGGGGGGGGAGAAAGTAGATGTACTCGTTCACGTGCTAGAGAGTCGAATTCCAGCTGCTGCACGTTCACGAGTGCAGTGGCGAGCACACACTCGAGGTTATGAAGGTTTGTGAGTCGCAAGTCGCGACGTTATCGCACAGTACCCAGACAGAGACAATATCAGTATAGTGCATCTGGCTTATCGTTGTTTCATAGGTAGTGTATCTGGCTGCCTTCTGAAATTCAGGATAATACACGTTTAGCCAGATACATGACCGTATTACGGTAGTGTATCTGGCTGAACATTACTTCCATATGAGTCCCTGTAAAACAAAACTTGTCTTACTTGTAAAATGCGTGCTTAAGTTAAGCACGCCATGATGTTCACCAGTGTCTTGGGCCTCTTTTGAGCTATCGCGTGTCTACTATCGCCAACTTTGGCCTGTCCTTTTGAAAAAAACTATCCAAATTTCAAATTCGAAAGTGGTTATTTACAGTGCTGCTAAAAACTATAGGCGCACCCATACTTTTGCAAACGTGCAGCCAAAAATAATTTTCTGAAAACAAAGCTCGGCTCAAAGACTGTTGATATAAAGCCCAATCATCGTAAAAAAAACACTTTTTCGATAACACTATTTTTGCAGCCACGAGAGAACAAAGGCGATATTTGGAGTGTTATAAATTATAGGCGCACCTATAACAACTCAGAGGAAATGTACTTACTTGTCGATGGGACCGCCGTTCTTCAGCACAACTTGGACCAGACGAGTAGGCATAGTGTCGACGAGGTGGCGGAGATAGCTCTGCTTGATAGTAGCCCAGCTGCAGACGATCTGTGCCTTCAACTCCTCTCTCGTGTCAACTTGACGCCCGCCCTCGTACACC
>JAASFV010000130.1:0-38057 GCA_023334015.1 Globisporangium paddicum
CAGGTCCTGTTGATACCGGTCGTCGAGCGCGAAGAGCTCCTCACACGACACGTCCGTGAACGGGAACGGCTCGAGGCCCTCGAGCAGCTTGGCCAAGTCGATCTCTTCGTCCGAGCTGTCGTCGTCGAGCGCGAGCGGGTCGAGCATCGTGGCGTCCGCGAGCATGCGCGTGTAGCTCTTGCGTGAGTGTGTGCGGACGAGGCTGGCCGGCGAGCGCGGCGACGACGAGCTCAGCTGCTGCTGCTGCTGCGTACCCTTGGTGCGGATGATGCAGCCCGACGCGTGCACGTCGACGCGGTGCTCGGGGCGCACGAACTTCTTCTTCTGCTTTCGCAGGCCGCGCTGGCGGCGGTTGATCTTCTGCTGGTACTTCTGTGCGTGCGTCTGCACCTGCTTGATGGAGCGCGTGCCAATGATGGCCGCGATGGAGCGCCATGGGCCCTTGGGAAACATCTTCATGGCCTCGAGGAACTGCTCGTGCTCAATCTCGGACCAGAGTCCGCGCGTGAGCGAGCCCGAGTGGATGTCACCGCGCTCCGAGCCCGTGGGCGTGGACGGCATCGAGTGGATGGACGAGCGCACGGAGCCCGTGGGCGTGGACGGCGGCGAATAGGTCGCATGCACGTAGTACTGTTGCATCATTCTTGCTGCTTGTGGTGTTGGTAGTGGTGTTGGTAGTGGTGTTGGTGTTGGTTGATGTGGTTGTGGTGCAGCAAATGCGGAAATGGTTTCCGATCCGCGGTCTCTTTGGTCCGATGGATGCTCAGTGACTCGGCGCGTTGGCTTCAAAAGAATTACACGGGGGCGTCTGCGATACTGCGCGCAAACTCAGACAGACGGTCGCTCGTAGAGGCCGAGCACAGCAACCAAATTGTGAGAAGCGCGCGCGGGGTAGGGCTGCTGCCATTTTTAACCAGCGGATGTGTGTGTCGAGTCCCTTTTTCGGCCGCTGACAAACCACACAAAGCCAGCTGGTAAATTAGAAAAGAGCGGACCTTTGGGCAAATAATGTGCCGCTTCGCAAAAAGTGACTCGGTTTTTGTATGCTCACAAATGGCGGAGCCTGTCAACTCGCAGTTTGCAAACTGTGCAATCGACAAAATGTTAGCAAACTGTCAGCATACAAAGTCCAAGATGTTTTGCAAACTGTGCAATTAAAAACAAATGTTGGGAAACTTTCACCATACAAAGGCCAAGATGTTTTCGTGAGATGCCGCAAATGCGAGACAAGAGAAAGAGGTTGACATTCACTTGTATGGCTTTCTCATACGAGACCTTAGGGCCACAAATGGAGCTAAAGAGAGAATTCGAGTCGGAACACTCGACGAGTAGCAGAGAGAGGGAAGTAGGCTGCTGGTGGCGCCGTCACCAGAAGCGTCCGGAGCACGCACATAAGTACACAGGTGCTTGCGTTAACGCTCACTTGATCGTAAACGCGTGTGTATGGTCTAGAGCTGTAGGACACAAGCTATGTTATAGGTTGGATCGCCAGCTTCTAAATGTAGCTGCCACTCAATCTAGAGCATGGTTCGTGTATTCGTTTGCTAAGACAAAGCTACAGAGCTTATACATCCCACTTGCAAATGTCAAGTTTAAAAAGGTTCAAAGAAGAAAGCGACAGTTTATAAAATTTTCCACATACAAAGCCCAAGTCAAGAAAAAGATTCAAAGCAGAAACTGACATTCTAATGTAAATCGCCTTTCCAATTCCGATTAAAATCATAATCATGTGTGCATTCTAGGAATTAGTCAAACCCCGTACATTCAAATCTTAAACTGTTGGTAGATTGACACGTTTCTATTATGCACATGCTATCGTGTTGGACACTATATGTATTATAATGGCAGCAAACAAACATCTAGCCAATATTTATAGAAAATATCAAGCTAAATATCTAATACAACACAGGCATTCACGCCTCCGCACACATACATGCATAAAATCCTCCTTGTTATAATAGATCGAGAAGACTCCACTGCGCACATCGAGTCACAATAAATGTGCCGAGACATGTGCGACATGCACAACCATCAGCAAAAACGGCATCTCAAAAATTACGCTTTCAGCAAAAACGGCATCTCAAAATTATGGCTGCGGCACAGTGGGACTCGAAATAACTGTAGGTTATCCTGGAAAAGCGCATAAAAACGAATCGCTCTGTTATACTTCCCGCCCAGAATATTGGTCAACTTGGATTGCGATCTTGGAAAGAGCGACCTTGGAAGCCTGCAAAACACTGCGACACTTTCCAACATTTTTTTTACAACGCAACCTACAAAAAAGTCCATCGCCGGATGAACCCATCTTCTTCCTCACACTAGATGAGATTGATCAGGAAATGTGAAAAACGATCTTTGTGAATTGCAATGTTGTGCCCACGCCAGTTGGCGTCGCCCCGCTTGGAGCAAGTCCCACATGCTTTGCGCCACGCACTTTCGGCAATATTACAAGCCTTGACGATCACTTTTCCAGTAGTCAGAGGAGTACCATTTGCCGCAGTGGTGGATTTAAAGTGACATCCTGGTGTCCATAGCACATCTGCTGTAGCGCTTTAGCTAGATTGCTTGGCTCGAGCACCGCCAGTAGGTACATGCACTCTAGTTGAATGGAGCTCTTCCGGCCATCTACCCAGTGACGACGCCGAGTGTTTGCGCTGCCTAGCAAGTTTACTGTCGATTGAAAACATATAAGCTGAGCTTTAGTTCGTGACTAGCTTCTATCAATTCCAGGGCACCATACAAGCTGCTTTGGTCCAGTATCTCTACAAAGAAGCTGTCGCAATTTGCTTGCATTTATAGAAATATGTCTGCACAAATGTCTTGCACAAAGCATGGATTCTAGTTTAAACGACGCTCTGCAGGTCCACCGTTCCAGGATTGACACATTTTTGGCCTGGCTGAGAAATCAAGAAGCGAGAGGGCGTTGGCTCTTTTTCGCGTGCGACTGTTTGCAAATGTTAAAAAAAATGCTTCCCAATAGAGGGCGGTGCCTTATTATCCTCAAAAGGTTGAAAAGTGGCCGCTCTCTACGCCTCTGATCACACAAAGATCGTGTTCTTTCGGCTTCGCTCGGCTTCTGTTTGGTTTATCTCTATCTTGATGGCAATTGAGAACAGAAGGCTAAATCGTCAATCGAGCCGTTTCCAAAGAAAAAAAGGTTTATCTCTATCTTGGGATTTGTACTGAAGTGTTCGAACAAATTGCAAACTGCAGGACTTGCGTGGGTCACATAAACTACGTTATGTGCCAGCAACTGCAATTCTTCGAGGCACGTTTTCCGCAAGCACCACCTCCGAAATGCCCCAAGGGCGTTTATTGTGGAAGTCTTGCTTGCTGCTGCCAGCCTTATTGACGGATTTCGTGTCGAGTCCTATGGATCGCCTCCTGCTATAAAATTAGCTCGGTTTCACGCATTCAGATTATATTTTTAGGTCGATAGGTATCGCTTCTGGCCTTCGTATTTGCTGCAGAGAGCTCTATAGGCACAAGAGCGCTACAGAAGCGGCCACGTCTGCAGCGCCGCTGACTCGTTTGCTGGTGTCCGACATGAAGATCCGAGCCGACGACCGCAGCGGCGAGCTCCTCGCGCTCTGCTTCCGGCAGCAATCGGAGCGCGCGCGTCAGTTAATTCAGCAAGACAGGGGGGCGGTACGTTTGGCTTGACACTTGGCATGGCACATAGCAAGCGACCGGCATTTTTGCGTGTGTATTTATCTGCTGTGCACAAGTCTCTCTCCAGAGACAGCTCGCGGAGACTTTCTGCTTTGCTTTGCTGACATGACTGACACGGGCGCCGTTCTTATTTCCCGCATGTCCCTCTTGCTACTGTATATACTGTATTAGTCGACCACGCTCGCGTCTGCGCTTCAGCAGGCTGTAGCGGACGACCGCGAGGTGAGTGAGCCCAAAACACGCTCGAGTGTGTTGCCAAGTGCAACTGGTGCGACACGCTGAAAGGAGTCGACGGAACCGCAGCGAAGCTTTGGCTCCTGTGCTTGTTTGTTCATTTTGTTGGTTTGCTTACGCCCTTGCACTCGTTTCTGCTCTCAATGCTTGTGAAACACAATTTGCACAGGACACCGTGAAATTTGTGCTGGACACCGTGGCGACGCTGGCTCCAGGCGCATTCGACCTCAACGCCGCGGTCGCCCAGGCAAGTTTGTGTTTTGTGCTTCTGAGACCGTACCATTTTGTGCATTTGCGTGCTGCACATCTATCCAGCACGCGCATGCAAGTGCCAATTATGTGTCCGTGAGAAAAAAGAAACGCCAAAGAGCAGAAACTTACGAGCGAAGCCACGCGCCAATCACGCGAAAAAGATAACGGGCACAGGCGAATGCTAACGCTTCTTGTGTCTCGTAGGATGGCAGGACGCTGCTGCACTTCGCGATGGAGAAGAGAAATCTGGTGCGTTTTCCGTCTTGGATCTGTCTGCTACGGTACTGCACACCTGTATCCACTTGCGCTTGTTGACTTCAACAAACACGAGTTCGACTAAACTGTCGCAACTTTTGTTTAACAACTTGCTTGTCACGCATCGCATTCGGCGTCAACGTGTCGCTCGCCTTCTCTCACATGCTGCATGTTCATGTGCAAATGTACATGGACGCGCTTGCTTGTTTGCGACTTGCTCGACCTGCGCAGCAAGTGATCCGGAGCCTGCTTGCCGCTGGCGCACTCGCCACGTCGGCCGACAGAAAAGGGGTGCGCGCATGCGACCTGGTCACGTGGACGCCCGTGCTGCACCCTGCGCTCATGGTGCCGCTGCAGAGCCGGGCCGTGCAACTTCAACAAGCCAACCGCGCGCTGGGCGTCCACACGCAAGCGCTCCTCTCGCTTGCGCACAACTTGCGCGAGCAGGTGCAGCGAGTCGACTTGCGCGCGCAAGACACGCGTGCGCATGTGCGTGCGGCCGTGGCGTTCCGCGAACACATGCAGCTGCAGATCGCGCAGACGCAGCTCAGCACGCAACGCTTGCGCGACGACTTGCGCGCCGAGAAGCCCAAGGTCGCGTGGCTGCAGCACGAGATGCGGCGCGTGCAGGCTCAGCGCAGCAACGCGCAAGTGGACGTGGACCAGTGCTGCGTGCGCACGCACGAGACGCTCCACGCGCGCGAGCAGGTGCTGGCGGTCCACGCGACGCAGCAGCAGCGGTTGCAGGCCACGGCCAACAGCTTTGCGGTCAAGTGCGAGGTGGTCGCCATGGTGCGGCGCTGTGCGAGTAGCGAGGCGCTGCAGGCGACGGCTGTGCGTTCTCTGCTGACCATGTGCAGCAAGCCAGGTGGGTTTGTTGCGTCTGCGTGTGCTAGCGTAGTGGTTGATTAGTAGACTAATGGCTGGTTGGCAGCCTTGAGGCGGAAACTTGTGAGCAACGGGCTCCAGGCGCTTCTTCTCGATATCATGGCGCGATTTCCAGCCAACGAGCGCGTTTTCATGGACGGCTGCGCGCTCATTAAGCTGCTCACGCTAGACGCCGTCAGCAGCAAGTGCAGCGCAGCATTGGGTACTGACGGTGAGGCGTCGCGCATTGGCGCGACCGCGATCGATCCGTGGAACACAGCAGCTCTCGTGGAGCTTTTGACGTCAGCAGCCATGGGCTTCGTCGGTTCGCTCTCGTTCCAAGCCATTTGCCAACAGATCCGTGAGGTGCTTGAGTGCTTGCGTCGCGCCCCACAGCTCAGCAACGTTGGCGACTCAGGTAAAATATATATGTTCAGCCCAGCGCTGGTGATCGTAAACGTCTCCCAACTGACCTGTCAATGACTCTGTGAACAGAGCTGCAAGCTATCGTCCATGACGCGTACTCTGCGCTGGCGAAAGTAGATCTCGTGTGAGAAACTGAAGCTCCAAGAAGCGATGCAACCGTGGGGCAAGGCAGGAAGGACAGACTGGGATCTGAGTGTTCAGGTTCCAGGTCATAAAAGCTGCGCAGGTTTTCTGTGAAGATATATCCTCACATAAAATATACTTTGAGCCGGTATACCGGTAGGCGCTTTCTTTCTGCCCTGGTCATACGGTATGTGAGTTTTCTTTCTGAATCCTCGCTTTTTGTCACTACACTTCGAAAAACTACAGTTTTGCATTATGGGTTGGCTTTCACAACAAATTGCACTTTTCACTTGCATTCTTAGTCCACGAATTCCCTATTTATGATCAAGCAGCGAGATGAGATTCACTGCGTCGATGGAGCGCTTTGGCAGACGCAATATTGAAGTTGTCTCAGTGTCCCAGACCTGACCAAGCAGTTCATGACTCCACAGTCCAAGATGGGGCGCAATCAGTTTTCTCTGCGGATGTGCTGGTCATCAGTTGGGGACGACATGAGCGAATGTGGCCCGCCATGTGCGGTGTGGATGGTGCGGTGTGGATAGTGGTGTGCGTTGCGATAGAGACGCCATGTGGCTGCTCTATCCTATCTGTAGAGGGGGCGTGCATGCCCAGAGGAGCCGCGCGCGCGCGGCCGCAAGCAATGACCATTGGGGCCCTCTCTTCCGAGACGGGCCGCCAACACCAGTGCTCTGACAAAACTGTATTACGAGAAGCTATCTAAAGTGCAGCAGATAAATACGGAAGCCGTTGTGGAGGGAGATTCTCACCGCCTAGGCAAACGAACGCGAGCACGTACGCACGCACGCGAGCACTGCACAGCTCGTGTGTGTGGATGGGTATGTGTCGGGTGGGTGGGTAGCTGCTAGCGGGCGGAAGGGCGCGCGTGGCCGTGCTTTGTGTTGGCTTGTATGGGTGGAGGCTGGCTGGCTGGGCTGGGGTGGCGGTCTTCTAACAGCGCGGTCATACGGATAAATATTCGATGAGGAAATCGAGCGACTCACTCACGGTCGGGAAATGCACGGGGTCGAGCTCGATGTTGTCAAAGTCGACGTCGGGCAGCGGCTCGAGGTCGTCGGCCTTCAGCGCGGCCTCGAGGTCCAGCACGCTGGTCGGCGCCGCGATCGCAGTCTTCTTGCTGGCGTTCGCAGCGTCGTCCTTGACGACCTCCTGCTTTACCTTGGGCGAGGACACAACGAGCTTCTCGACGGCGCTGTCCACGAGCTTACAAAGTTCCATGGTGTCGTCATCGATGCGGTGCTCGGGGCGCACAAGCTTCTTCTTGGACTTGCGCAGGCCGCGCAGGCGGCGCGAGACCTTCTCCTGGTACTTCTGCGCGTGGGTCTGCACCTGGCGCACCGAACGCGTCGCGATGTGGTCCGCGATCGCCTTCCACGGGCCCTTCGGATACAGCTTCATGGCGCGCAGGAAGCGGTCATGCTCGTCCAGCGACCAGATCCCGCGCGTCGCATGTGCGAGTGACGATGACGGACCGTTGGTGCCCAGCAGTGATGTTGAAGTCATGGCGGCCATCATCGATCAGGGTTGGCTGCAAAGAAGCAACGGGGCGGCGAAGAGCTCCAATGGACGGGGGGGCTGGTGACGGACACTAAGCAAATTGGGGAATGAAGAACAGCACGGCCCACGGAGCTGCTCGCTTGCCCCATACACCCGCATATTGCGCGCCGGCCACTCGATTTCGCCCGAGCAGCTCATCTACCGACCGACTGGGAAAAAGTCTACCGTCCGCATCTACCGACTTAAAAGGCCTGTTTCTGCGCACCCCGATTTCCCAACTGCGTGTGTTGTGAGAAAGTAGGCAAAAGTGGCGCAGAGTCTGGACTGGGAAAGGCAACAAATAGGAGAGCAAAGCCAATGTTTGCTTGCCAGCGCACCAACGGCAACAAGCAAACTAGCAAGTCAGACTCGCACGAAATTGCAGCAAATATACAGCAAATAGCTTGTTGGCAAAATAAACTTGTGGACTTGCGGACTTGTGCACATATGCAAGAGCTCGCAACAAGATACGACGATACAAGTGGGCTGGTGTGTGTTGACATGCTCTAGAATGCATTGCAGGCCATGTTGCGCTCGTGTCTTTGGATCGGGCGCCAAGCAGCCCTGGCAACAAGATCGGTGAGCTGGTGAGCAGCGGCAGCATAGAAGTCGTATGATACAGCTACATGTACAAGTTGCAAGCCGAACACGAACATGAATTTGACCTCTTGGCTTCACAAAGTTAGCGCAATTGATACGCGCAAGCGGCTCGTTCACTTTGCAGAGTTGCTTTCAAGTTGCAAACTTGTTTTAACAAGCAATTGTCGCTTGTTGATTTCAATTGCGGCTGGCTGGCTTGCTATCAGCCCAGCAAGAGGCACACGCCAGCATTCAGATCTCAGCGCTGTTACAAACTTGCTGCTGCTGTTGCCACAGGTGCACGCTGCCTCACACATCAAGGCTCGCATATTACTTGCTTGTTGTTGCTGTTGGGGATTTGCATTTGCTGCTTTGCTCTTGTTGTTGTTGCTGGGGATCTGGGAGGCCCAAGGAGCCAGCATGTCCAAAAGTCAAGCAGCAACTGGGTCCAAAAGGCCGTTTCAGTCGAATGCTGAACCAACCAGCTTGGTTCAGAAACAGGGCCTCCGTATTTTTGATCACCGAGCGGGATGCGTCGATTGGGTTTATTTCGGGCACCCCGAAATTCCTCGTTTTGGGCTCCTCTCCGCTTATGTGCGGTACCACCAAGCTGGAGGAGATTCGCGTAGAAGGGGCATCCTGTCTAGACCCGCGGCTAAAAGATGCCGGAGGAGCCAATTTCCACGGCCGAAACAATGTGCAAAAAAGTACAATGTCCGCCAGATTTAGCCTCCAACTCAATTTGCCTCGGCAAACGACGCCTCCGGGAATACTTTAGCAATTTGCCCGGCATCAGACAGGGAACAACTGCTCGGTAAACCAGGTCATCTTGCGCCGCGAAGGAGCGATTCCGCTTACTGTCTGTGCTAGCTGTCGATTCAACCTCGTCGTCAACGAGTTTCTGGTCGATCACAAGCAGCTTTCTGGACCGCATCCACCTCTTCATGAAGAGGTTCTGCGCGATCAAGGGAATGCTTGTGAGGAAAATAATACCTTGTAACAATCACAATAATTGCAATAATTGATTGGTGGGTGGATATTGTTTTTGACAACTTTACTTGCAATCTTTCCTATCCTTACTCCCTACTACGAATGGTGCTAGCCACGGCACTGTGATGTGACGACAGATATGTGCGCTCATGTGCAACGAGGTCCTCCTTTTTCCTAACCAAGAAAGCAGCGACCTGCTCTTCGTACTTGGCGATAGGAATGAGTGTCAGGTCCATGCGCACGTTGGCCATCATCGCAAAGTCGCCTAGCAACCTGTCAAGCTCAAGCTTGGTATCACTTTTAGCTGCGCGATAACAGTAACGTACTCGTTGGTCCACGGGCGTTCTCATAATCGTTGGTTGTAGATTTACGTACTTGCTTGCTGGTGTCACACTCTAGTGCTTTTCTGCAGTGCTCGTTATTCATTGTACTCGGGGTCATCAAATGGTAAGACAACCGCTACCATCGATATGGTTATATTACATTCGCACTACATTGCTACTATAGGCATCCTATGGAGTTTGAAAATAGATTTCACTGATTGGTCAGTCCTCCGGACTTGAAGCTGAGTCGCGGCACTCCAATCACTCACCTTAAGTATACTTTAACGTGAAATCCGCCGCCAGAGTGGTTTTCCAGAATAGCCGTGGTGTTGAAACATCAGTCAGTGGATGCCACCCTCCTATTCGAGTAACAGTCATTCTTACAACCTGGAAGGTGGAGGTGATAACATGCATAGAAAACAACAAGCTGCTTCTCGACAACCATATTCGCTCTGTCTAGCCTGAAAGAAGGGCTATTGATTTGTGTTGCTTTGGCGCTCAGCTCCAGCCTTGTGTGTCCATTTATTTGCTCGCTGTCGTCTTGTAAATCTTTAATCAGAGCGGAACCCAAACCAGACGATTTCAGTATTTTGGGCGGACCGAAAGACAAAGAGTCATCAAAGAAAGAGTCATCCATGCCAAGCAAAGCCGGGCCAAAGAGGCCTAACGGAGTCAGGCTTCTCCTTTTTGCGGAGAGCGAACTCCTATTAGCGGGTCGGTCACAAGCCTCAAAAGTGAGTGAGTCGGTCGGTACCGTACACACTCCCTCCCCACTTATCGCTCGCTCGGTCCACAAGAATTGCAATGCGACACAAGCCAGACCCAGCCGCACCCAGCCGCACCTGCTCGCTCGTCTCCATAGAGTGGCTCGGATGACCAGCCGCCACCATCACTCTGGCGCGTCTCGCTGTGTCTGCAATTCACGTTCCGGCCACGCTGTGGCCCCGCTGTTTGGACTCTACGCGATCCCCACTGGCTCGTGGGTGCTTTCGTGTAGCGAAATCCCCACATTGGCACGCGGGCATGCGGCCCCACGCGCGTTTCCGAGCCGCCAGTGAGCGTCTTGGGCCAACACTCCTGCTTCTTGGTGCAACCTGCTGACGCGTGGTCGTGATGTCTGCAGTTGCAGATGTTATTTCAAAAAGAGTGAGCGCAAGACGTGTCGCATATCTTTGCGGCTGGTCGGCAAATCAATTGCTGGGCGGGAACAAGTAAGTGTCTGAAAGAAAAGGCTTTGGCCCAAACACAAGCAAGCAAGCAAGCGGTAGTCCCATGATGCTCTTGACACTTGGACAGCGAGCCAACATAACCACTGCGCATGTGCGACCCTTGCTTGATTGGCATCATGGGGAATCAAGTCGAAAAAAAACTGAGTTCGACACTCGCGGGTGCAACGATGAACCCACGAGAACGAATGGACCCCTGATTAGGGGTTGCGGCTGCAGCTGTCAACCCGGGATTACGCCGAATTCGGGATTGGAAGGATTGGGCCCAGATGGCTTCAGTTCGTGTGTCCACTTCCTCTCATCAAAAAATCATCAAAATTCAATAACAAGCTTGTTGGCCAGAGCTCTTTTCTTTCAAGCGCCTATAAAATGTATGGAGCGCTTCCTTTCAGCCCGCTCCGAGCACCTCGCTGGCAATTTTGACCGTGCGCCGTTCGTTTAGGTTTTGCGGATTCCTGTGGACGAACTCGCTCGCTCACCTTCAGCTTTGGGTTGCTGGGCGACAGGGGCGACGACATACTCTACACAAAGATTGCGCCCTGATATCCAATTCCCAAAGGCCAGCACAACCGGAATGCATGCTGTTGGAACTTCGAGTGTGGATGGTCGGACGCTTTTCAATCAACCCAGCAGCAACAAATGGTCTGTGACACGGGTGGACGAACGTAGGAAAAGAGCGAGACGGTCGGTCGGTTGACACACAAACTTCAGTTGCATGTTGAAGGTGCACTCGGACGTTATTAGGTACGGTGGATGGGCTGACGTCGACGAGCGTCACACACTTGCGTTGCGTTCGCGCAGGTGCCGAACTTGCGCTCTTGCCGTGTTGTGCTTGTTCGCCTCGAAAACCAACTTGCGTCACGCAGCCCACTGCGGCATAAAAATACAAAACGTTAAACCCGAGTTGGAGGACAGCGGCGAGCGACCTTTGCGTGCTTGCTTGTCGCGCAAAGCCTGCCTTGTTGAAGTTGTGATCCCAGGCTTGCGCTACAAAATGTGATACTCAATCTGCCAATCAAACGCAAACAAGTCAGCACCAGTCACTCCAACAAGCAAATAAACTAGCAAAGCACACTTGCGCTTGCGCACACACTTGTACAACCAACCAACTCGCACCTCGTTCGACTCGCGCTGGCTCACGATCTTGGGGCACTGGAACGTGCGCAGGAACCAGCGCTGGCCCACGGCGCTCATGCTCACCTGCTTGCTCTTGAGCACCGAGAGCTCGTACCAGATCAGGTGCTGGCACGGCAGCTGATAGAGCTCGTAGAACTCGCAGTCGCACGCGCTGCAGTCGCGCTGCATCGCGTGCGTCTTGTGCGTGCTGCTGTCCGCCCAGATGAGCGTCTCGACGGGAGTCATCGGCTCGCTCTCGGCCGTCGCGGGGCGGATTATGCTGCTCTCGTTACCGCCCACAGCGCCCGTACTGCTCTCTGTTGCTGGTGCTGCGGCGGCGGAGCTGCTCGTGACCGTGATGACGCCGCTGCTGTTGTTGCCCGAGTTGAGCGCCATGAGCTGCGAGCTGATGAGGCTCACGGCGAAGCTGCTGAGGCAATTCACCATGAAATGCAACAGCGGGTCAGAGCTGAACTCGGTCGCGGGCTTGGTCATCTCGAGGATCATCACCTTGGATGACCACTCCTCCTCGATGATCTTGACCATTGTCAGCAGCTCCGACGTGCACTTGGTGATCGACGTGTTGCGCACGACGGGTCCGCTGTCATCGTCCGACGCGCCGCTGCTGTCTGTCATGCTGTTGCTAATACTCATGCTGGCGACCGCGATCCCAGCCGCAGCTGCGCTCTCAATGGCCATGGCCGTGGACGGCAGGTTGGACCCGCTGGCCGTCGCATTCCGGTTCAGCCCGCCGCCCGTGCGCTCGAACGCGTTCTTGAGCGGGTTCCAGAAACACTCCATGCCCTTTGTAAAGAAGGACGAGAACTCGAGCACGATGCCGCGCCAGTAGGATGCCCACAGGTTCCGGTACGGCTCCCAGTGCTGGTCAATGTGCACGAGCAGCGGGTGGTCCGCGCGGTCGTCCAGGTGCTGCAGCAGCAGCGCCTTGGACTCGTTGTACGCCTGGTGCGTGTTCGCAAACACCATCTGCTTCATGAGCTCGCGCACGTGGTCCTGAAGCTGTGCGTTCGGGATCTCAAACTCCGGCTGCACCACGAGCGACGTGAGGAACTTGATCGCGTGGAACTGGCAGAGCAGCACCTGCGCGTTTGGGAACTCGTGGTGCAGCACGTCGACGACCTCGGGGTGGAGCTTGTCCATCACGAGGATCTTGATGTCCTTCCAGCGCGGGTGCGTGCGCTTAAAGTCGCGGCAGATGCGCCGGAAGAGCGACGTCGATGTGTTGCTCGACTGTGCTAGGAAGACCGGTTTCGCGTTACCGAGCGCGTCCATGGACAGGAAGCCCTGGAGCTGGTACCCGTCCATGTCAAAGCTCTGCGAGATCGTTACGTCCAGCAGACAGAGCTCGGGGAAGACCTGAAAGTGCTCCTTCATGGCCTTGCTGGAGAGGCACATGGCCTCGTTCGAGCCGTCGTCGGCCGAGAGGATGCTCACGTGGTTCTCCACGTGCGCGTCGACGAACTGCTGCAGCACAGACTCGACGCGCACGGCCGGATTCTCGTCCACGAAGGCCGAGTTGGTCTTGATGCCGTCCTCGCGCTTCTTGAGACGCGCGTAGAGATTGTGCATGTCCTTCATCGTGCACACCTTGCCCGAAAGCGTCTCGATGTGCTCGCGGGCCGTGCGTTTGTTCGAACCGATGCGTCGCATGAGCTCGGCCTCGTGGATCAAGTATGGGTGCTCGACGATCAGCGCGCGGTTCTGCGAGTAGTTGCGCCACTGGTCGAGGCTCACGGGGTGATCATCGTGCTCCAGATGCTGGCCAAGACAAGAGTTGATGAGCTTTAAATAAAACAAATACATGCATATACCATGTACACACCTGTCCCGTGATCTTGATGCAGAGCACTTCGGCGTTGTTGATGACCTCACAGACGACCGAGGCCGTGAAGCGCGCCTTGCAGTTCGTGTAGCGCACCTTCTGACGCGGCCGCGAGCCGCTCGAGCGCGAGATGCGCCGGTACCCGTGTGTGCACACGTACACCTACCCATAAAAAAATAAAAATAAAACCACATATATTAACACCGTCGTCACGTGTACCAGCATTACGTCAACCGCAGCGGGCGTGGGTATACAACAGCAAGTAGAGTTTGTATCTAACAGCAGGCATGTATGTACATAAAGTGTTTGCGAGCAGCTCCTCACCTTGCGGTCGAAGACCCAGTTGTCGGGCACCTGGAGCTTGCGGCGCGTGTTGGCGATGGCGACCTTGACTGTGTTGCGGCAGACGTAGAGCGTGTGCGTCTTCTCGCAGTGGGCCTTACGCGCCACGTCGAAGGCCTCCCAGGACGGGAAGCGGCCCTCGAACGGCACCACGTCCTGCACCTTTGACGACGCGTCCATCCTTCTTTGTACCTGGCTGCCTTCGTGCTTGTATCGGGCCGCAATGCTGAAAAAGCAGATGGGGAAGGTTCGCATTTAAGCGAGTATCCTTGCTTGTGTGACCTGTTGATTTAAAAATACTCGATTTGTGTATGTGTCACTATTACTAGGAGTGCTTTTTATTGGTTAAAATAGACAATAAAGCTAGTTTTAGCCAATCAGGAGACAGAATCGTGGGTATTCATCGAAAATTGAGCTTCCATGAGCGCCAAAATGGCGAGTATGGAGGCGTCGGGTCCGTCGCTCACTGCTGCTGTGCATGGTGTGTATGTGGGAGATGCGCACCATCAGCGGATGCTGCTGCTCAGGTGCGTTAGGACGTGGCGCGCGTTCCACCGCAGACGCCGCGTGCAGTGGAAGCAGCAGCTGTTGGCAACGCACCACGCGCACTACGCGCGTCTCTGGACCGCGTTCACTCTCTGGCGGCAGCGAACACACAAGGCAGGCAAGCGAAAGCGGGTACGTTGTCAGTGACTCGCAGTATGCTTGCGTGTGTATATGGCCTCGTATTCTAATCCATTGATTGGGTAAATGGCTCAGCAAATCGAGGCAGCGTGTGCAGTTGGCGCCGGCTTCTGCCTGCGGCTCTTTTTCCAGCGCTGGCGAGTGCATGTTGCGCAGCAGAAGCTTCAGCGAACGCAGCAGGCTGCGCTGTCGGCGCTACGTGAAAAAGCGAAGGGGGTGCGTTGGCTATTGACTTGCAAAATGATGAACTTTGTGGCAAATTCACTCGGATCCGTGTCGCTATGCACACCACAATGCTCATTGCATGATGCTATTGTTTTGTGTAGCGACTGCTAAGCTCGTGCTTCCACAAGTGGAAGTCATACCAGCGAGACGAAACGCAGCGTGGGGATAGCTCTTTGAACCGCCGAATCACACGTGCAACTGGGAGACGACTCGACCTGCGACGCCAACTTCGTGTCCAGGGTTCAGCTATCCGCCGAGTGACTCAGCAGCAGCTTGTAGCTCCAAGTAGTATCAAGACTCACAAACTGGCACCAGCAGCTGACCTACAGGCAAAGGCGATGGGGCGTCTGATCGACTTGCGATACAAGAGGCATTTTTTCAAGGTGAGATAGCGACCAATCATGAACGCAACCTGAGAGAAATGCCGCACAGCCTGACATCTCTACGTCGTATCTGATAATATTGGACACTGCAGATGTGGGGGTCCATGGTATCAGTCCTCCAACGCGAGCTTGAAGAGAAAGCTGCGCTGGCGCTGCGAATCATCCGCTTCCAAATCCGGCAGGCTGTTGCGCGCTGGAAAAGGCACTTTTCTTCAGCTCGCGATCGTTCTTTGACCGAGAAGCGCGCGTTCTTCTTCCTGTACTTCTGTCTTACCAAGAGATCGCTCACGCAGCTGAAAAGGCACGCTACGTTGACCAAGAGAGCGCGTGTTGTAGCTGAAATGGCGACCAACAGAGTTAAAGAGCAATCGCTACAGAAATTGGTTGCGCTCTCGAGGCACCGACGCTGTCTTCGTCGAATCTTTGACGCTTGGCACGCTCGCAGTTCCGTCCGACACCAGCGAAGCGAGGATTCAGTGACCCACTCGATCAAGCTGCTCGTCTACAATCAGTACCGCTCTCGACTGTTGCAGAGAGCTTTCCAGTCATGGCGCAGGCGATTTCTCCAGAAGCAGGCGTACACGAGTATCGTGCGAGTCGTTGAGCGATACAGAGTGCAAGCGAGCAGGCTCGCGTGGTGTCGCTGGCAAGAGCTGGTGTGTCAGCTTGCGCGTATCCAGCAATGGGAGAACAGCCGCAGAGCGCTGAGGCTGACTCAAGTGTTGGTTTCCTGGAAGCTACGCACGCAGCGGATGACCACAAAGGAGCAGAATCGGCGCCTCGCAGTGCGATTTGCCTACCAGCGGCTACTGCGAGGAGGCTTTGAGGGGTTTCTGGCTGCTCTCCACCATTCACAGGCAGCTGCTGGAAGTGCAGAATTGATGCAGAACAAGAGGATTCGATCCATGCTCGTGAGCTGTTTTGCTGGGTGGCGCTCGTTCGCTTCGCACAACCAATTACGTGCTCGGAAGATGTCGGAGGCTGCTTGCAAGTACGAAGCCAAGTTGCTCAAGCGCGTCTTGAAGAACGAGTGGACGCGGTTCGTTCTGTCGAAATCGTCAAAGAGAACCAAGTTGGAGGCTGCAGTTAATCACCATAACGGACGCTTACGACAGAAGACCTTCCAGTGCTGGAAGAAGTCCTGGATGGAGCAAAGACAGCGACGAGAGCTGCTAGATCACAAGGCTGCGGACTTTGTTGAGCGCTCCAACCAGCGACGCAAGGCCCAGGTGCTGCGTCAATGGCTGGAATACCTCCATAGGCGGCAATCGAGTCGTCTCGTCAGCGCCCATGCACGCGGTCGATGGCAAACGAAACTTCTGCACAGGAACTTTGCTGGATGGACGTCACGCATCGCTGATCTTCGCTGGCAGCAGATCCAGAACCAGCGTGCTCGTCAGCAATACGAAGTCAAGCTCAAGCTAAAGTGTTTTCAGTTTTGGAGGCGCAAGTTGGCGGCCCTCAAGCACTATCGCGACACGAATCGGCAAGCGCTGGTTCACTGGAAGCTTACAGTCGAGAGCAAAGCGTTCGGGAGCTTGAAGAACTACGCCGAGCGTAAGAAGCACGAGCGAGCTCGCATGCATGATGCGCTCGAGTTTCGCCACCAACTGATCGTGAGTGATGGTGTGCAGCATTGGATGACAGCGGCGCTGCACTTGCAGGCGCAACGCGAGAGCCATGCGGAACAGTCTCAAGCCCAGCGAGCAGCTCGCATCTGGCGTCTCGTTGCTCGCATTGCGCGTCACTGGAGAGCGTTAGCGGTCAACAAACGCATCGCACCAAGTGATACCTACTCAGTGAAGATCTACGGATTTGCTCGAGGAGATCCAGATCCGTGGCTCGTAAACAAGGACCAGAAGCGAATTGGTCAGCGTCGAGCACCACCAATGCCTATCATTGGGAAGGAGAACCAGGAGCCTTTGGAGAGCAATATCCGAACCAATTCAACGACAGTTGCTGGTCGACCGGCGCTGTCTGAGTTTGTGACGCTGCCCAAAAACCGTCCGCAGCCTCGACGCCCCGTCGATCTTCTCCTGGCGAACGCTGCAACTGGTCATTCTGAGCGACAAGAAGACGTTGCACCGACTCGTAATGAACTGACAACAGCGTACAGTTTGGACACGAGCGACCTTCACACCAAGTACGGATTCGACTTCCCCGCTCAGCCTTTCCAGCCACTTATGAATCACCAATCTCCGCAGCAACAGTCAGTCTCACATGTGATGCGACCATTACAGAGAAGGCAGTCAGTTGACAGGCCTCCCGTTTTGAAACTTCGACCACCGCAGGTTGTCCTACCAGATCAACGCGAATCGACGCTCTTGCAACTCGATGCCCTCGAGGCGCAGCTGCAGGTCTGGAAGACGCGCAAGCAGGAGCTCAGAGCCCTCAAACTCAAGATCGAGAGCTCCAGGCGGCATATCCAAGATATCTCGTCGTGCCAGAGGTACAATGCTCGCTCTATTTCGCCATCACTATTTCTGCTCTATACTGCGTGATTCAAGCTCTAACTTTGTCGGCTTCTGCTTATTTTATACAGCCCGTCCGTGCTCCGCCAGATGCAACTGGAGCTCTTCGCCATGGAACAACAATACGATGCGCTCTCCAGCAAATGGCTCGTCTCGAAGGAGCGCATTCGGACGATCAGCCAAGAGATCCTGCGTTTCTACGCCGCGCTGCAAGTGACCATTTGAGTGCGTGCCGTGTTTAATCACTGAAGGAGCTCCTTGTAGCCGGCTGTGAGACGCTGACACTTCTCAAAGGCTTCTAGGAAGTGGCTCTCTTCGAGTCCGTGCTGCTTGTACCAGTGGACGTACGCCTTGGCGTGGAACTGGTGCTGTGCCCGCTGCAAGAACTGCTCGGCGCTTGAGAGCACGTGACCGTTGTTGGCGCAAATAGTCACTGAGGCCTTGCCTCCGTGGGAGATGAATGGTGGCGATGGCGAGTACGAGAGCACGGACTGGTATTCTGGGTTCCAGGCCACGCCGGGGAAGGCAGCGTCAGCCATGAGCTGAGCTTGTCTAGTGACAGTGACATCGCTTGGATATGGAAAGCCTCGGAAGATCGTGCTACTCGAGAGATTCGCGTATGCTGCGCGCGGGAACGATTGGGTGGTCTGCCGGAAGAGCTTGCTCGCGATGGCCTCAACCTCACCATCGCTCTTAGTGATGCTCGCCGAGCGAGTCGCAATCAGTGGGATCTGACATACGCCAGCGTGGAAGAGCGGATCAGAACCCTTTGCTGTTGACTTGGTCACTGGCTTTGCTCGCAACACGCCAGTCCGCACGTCCAGGAACTTCGCACTGGGCATCGGACAGAGATCATGCAGCAGCTTGCCAAAGTCAAACGGCGTGGCAATGACTGATGATGATGAGTGCGGCCTGGAAGTCATTGGGAAGAGCAAGCCAGCGAGGTCTGCGGCTGCGAGGTGGTTGAGCTCTGTGATCGAGATCCTGTGACTACCACCACCACCAGCATAAGCACTTTGGTAGTCACTCTGCTGCTGGGACTGCACTGACGATTTCCAGTAGCCAGCTGTGCGCAGGAGCTCGTCGTTATCCTTGTAGATGACGCAGTCTGCGTGTTCTTGCAGATGGGCGAGCGTGAAGACAGCGTTGTAGTTCTGCAGCGGTGTGTCCCCACACTTCCACGACGGTGCGACGGACGCGCCAACCAGGTAGGACCGCGGGTACGTGTCACGGATGAGCTCCATAAGCCGGCAACCGAGCCCCGAGCCCGTCCCGCCGCCCAGCGAGTGCGTGAGCACGACGCCTTGGAAGCAGTCGGTCGTCTCAACAAGCTTCCGCAGCGAGTCCATCGCTAGGTCCACGATCTCGCGCTTGTCATCGTCAACAGGCGTGAACTTATTTGGTGGTGGACGTGAAATGTGAGATCGTCGTGGACCGGTCTTCGATGGGATTACGTTGCGCTGGAACCGCTGGAAGTTGTAGCCCATGGCCCAGTTGTTGCCCCGGCCCGACTGTTCATAGTGCACGAACGCCGGCTGATGGCGAGACGGACCCCACGTAGAGGTGAGGAGCGAGCGAACTACCTTTGGCTCTGTATCTACGAGGACGCATCGCGCTCTGCGGGACTGCTGGTGGTAGAAATGGCGGAAGAAGAGCGGCGGCGGAGTGGCCGACGGTGATGGCGACGCCTTTTTCTTCGCAGCAGGCGCTGGCGGCGGTTGCTTAGTCAATGGGACGAGATCCTGGCCACCATCGCTGCCCACGAGCTGCCAGAACGCCGCACCGAGCTGGTTGCCGCACTGCCCGACGTGCACGTATACTGCCATGTTGAGATCCAAAAAAAAGCGCGCTATTCTGAATCTGATGCATTCACAGCTGATTCTGATGCAAATTGAGTTACCAGGAGCTCCTGGGAAACACAAATGGCTACAATTCGATGGCTATTTTGGGATCATTGCGGGGGGGCTGGTTGGGGGTATGACGCTATTTATAGCCCAGCGGGGACAAACAGCAGGAGAGAAGATGTGTTCTGGTCGGCAGCATACAATGCGCGGAGGTGGAAGTTACTGCATCAGGCAACAGCATCTACCAACAGCAGTCAGTGGGAGCATAGCACCTGCTGGGCGACTGAGCCTCCGACGCAGTTCTTCAAGGTCGAGTAGCGAAGGCAACAGGCGCGTACAGCATGCCACACCTGTGAGCAAGCAGCCCCAGCGAATATCCAAGCTACAACAGAGCATAAATGGGCAGCGGCGGTGGCGAAATCGCGAGCCAAGCAGGAGAAGCACCAGTGATGGCGACGGCGTCGCCCTCGAATGCGAAAGAGGGTGGCGACGGTAGTGGCGACACGACCATCGAGCCACTGGATGCAAGGGCGTTGTTGCCATCCCCATCGCCATTAGCAGCAGCAATACCGGGCGGCGACGGCGCGATCGACCACACCAGCAGCAACAACAACAACGGCGCAGTCTCCTCCATGGACGACGACGAGCGAGCGTCCGCAGCGGACCACTTGAAAGAGGAGTCTGAAGCCCTCGACACCAGCGAAGTGCCCCGCTTCGAGCCCTTGCAGACACAGTGGCGCTATGGCCAGGCCGTGTTCGCGCGCTACAAGAAGACGCCGTACTTTTACTCGGGCAATATCGCGACGTACCTGGGCGCGGGACTCTTCATGGTCGTCTTTGACGACGGCACGCTCAACTACCGCGTGCGCCGCGAAGACATTGTGCTGCGCGAGTACTCGTACTCACCCGAGTCCCAGGAGGACGACGCGCCCTCGTCGTCGCTGAGCGCAGAACGCCGAGATAGCTGCTCAAGCGAGAGCCGCCATGCCTCATCCCCGACGAAGAGCAACGCGAGTCCGCTCAAGCACGCGCACCAGCACTGGCACTCGAATAGCTCTATTGTGCACCAGAACCACATGATGGTGGACTTTTCCATCAGCCCGCCCAAGCAGGTCGCGCTCCGCGGTGACGGCCGCGATGTGATGGGCGACGACGAGTCGCTCGCGCTCAAGCGGCTCGAGTGCGGGGTGGGCTACGAGGATGACTCGACGCAGGTAAGTGACTCGGATGAATCGAGCGAGGAGGACATGAGCATGACACCGTGGCAGCAAATGACACAGACCTTCGGCATGGGCAAGGTGCGGCCGCGCGCGTCGCGGCGCTCGAGCATCTCGTCACTCTCGCAGGTCGACCGGCTCTCGATCACGGGCATGGGCAAGGGCATGAACCAAATTCTGCCGTCGCCCAAGGGCCTCAAGCAGACCATCCAGGACTACCTCTCGCGCAAGACTAAGAAGGTGCAGCCGTCGTCCGTGGCCACGAACGTCGTGCTCTTTGAGCACATCCGATTCATGGAGGTCCGGCTGCGCGAGCTGCTCGCCAGGTACGACACGGATCCAATGTTCAGCACGCGCGTGAGCTACGAGCGCGCGGTGGCGGACAGCAGCGGTGGCAGCGACTCAGTGCGTGCCTACGGGACGATCAAGACGCGGCTGGCGAACGGCGACTGCGAGGTGATCACGGAGGACGAGCAGATGATCTCGGTGCAGGTCTTCTCGCCGACCAAGATAGACTTCTTGCCGTCGGTCAAGGAGCTCGAGTGCCAGATGAGCGACCTCGTGCGCACGTCCAAGAAGCTATACGCGGGCCGCAAGGTGCAGGTGAATCTGTACCCGGGCAGCCGCTTCTCGGGCCACGGCGTGGTGACGCTCGAGATCGAGAACGAGGCGACGTTCAACGTGCTGCTTGCGAACCGCATTCGCCTTATGAACGTGCCGGCGGACAAGCTCCAGCCGCTCAAGGAGAAGAAGAAGGAGGCCGTGACGATCACTGAGGACCAATTCCTCGTGTGCAGCAACAAGGCGAAGGTGTACATCGGCGACCAGATCTTTGTCAAGTGTGAGGGCGACTACGAGGGCGTCTTCGAGGAGAAGATCGGCGTCCTGAATGGCGTCTTCTCCAATAGGACAGCGGCCGTGGACTTTGCTGACGGCTCGACCGGCTACGAGGTCGCGCCGGGCCTCATCACGAAGCGCAAGCGCCCTAAGGTGTCAGCGGACATGGACGTCATGTCACTCAAGAACGCCGTGCTCATGCAGGCGAGCGGTGGCATGGGCATGGGCTTGAGCGACGCTCTCGAGGTCGGATTCCAGGTCAAGGCCGACCACCCGCGGAAGGCAAGCGTCGAGACGTGCGTCGTGATCAAGAAGCACGCGACATCGGCGTGCGATGTGCGCTTCTGCGACGGCACAATCGCCTTTGAAGTTTACCCGTCGCAGATGATCCTGGACCAGGTGGAGATGGCCGTGGCAGCGACGGGCAAGCTGCCGGCGACGCTGTGTGAGGCCGTCGTGGGCGACTACGTGCTTGCGTGGAGCTCGCGCTTCGGCCGGTACTGCTCGGCGAAAGTGGCCGCCACGACCGCTGAGGGCGCGTCGTCGCTCTACACGCTCGTATTTGACTACGGCGAGCAAAAGGCAAACGTGCCGCTGGAGAAGGTTGCGCCCATCGACCTGCAGGACGCGCTCTCGCCCACGCAGCGGCTCACGAACTATAGCATCGATACGATCGGCTTCGAGATCTCACCCGTGACCTTCGTCGTGGGCGAGGCCGTGATGGCGCGCGTGCACGGCAGCGTGCAATACTACAGCGGCTGGGTCGAGGGTGTGCGCGAGAAGGAGCGCATGTGCGTCGTGCACTTCGATTCGTCCGAGCGCGACGAGCACGTGCCGTTCTCTGCCATCTTCTCAGTGGACCCGCGCAACCGCTTTCAGTCGACCAGCACGCGCATGGGCTCGTCCTCGGGCGGCACAGACCGCCTCTCGCATTACCAGGACGACACTGCCGTTGGCGCTGCTGCGAGTATTGCTGGTGGGCCAGTGGGCATTGGTGGAGACGAGGTCGCGGCCAGGAGGCGACGGCACTCGGGCGGGTCAGTGGGCAGCATCATCATGTCGGTGGCCACCAGCATCTTCCGCGCCAAGAAGGAGGCCGGACGTCTCGAGCGCCGCGGCTCGCATCTCGTGACGGAGATCGGCGCCAAGGTCCGGCGCATGTCCGGCGGCGACGCATGATAGAGATAGATACAGCAATTGTGAGCGACAACGAGGCTGCATGGACAGCATTGGCATGCTCATTGACAGGTACAACAGTTAATATCAAATCAATTAATACTATCACGCATAGAGACTGCTAGAACGCAGAGCAACACACGAAAGATCAGGATACAATGCAATCAAGTTAATTTATTGCGCACACCTGAAGGAGAGAGGATCGCTCCTGCTGCTTGTCTCCCTCTTCATGCACCAGAGGCACCTGCTCCCGCGTACGGACTACTTGAGGCCGACCACGAGGCCCACGATGACCAGCAGAATGATGATTGTGAAGCCGCCGTAGCACATAAGCTTCCACTTAGAGCATGTGCAGAACTTGGTCTTCTGGTCTGCCTGGCGCACCTCATTCAGCGCGTTCTCGACGTTGACCTTGGCGTCCTCCGTGTTGTCCTCGATTTCCACTGCGCCATTTCACATCAATCACAAGCCGCTACTGTTAGCATCACTGTTATCACAAACGCCATCACATTGCAACGAAGCAGTACGCACAAATGACTTCGCCCTGGTCCTCGATGAGTCCGTCGATCTCCTTGAAGGCAGCGTTCACCTCACGAAGCTGGTGGTTGATGTGAATGATGTCTTCCTCTCTTCGTGCCAGATCTAGAAGTCCAAACAATCGCAGCAACGTTAGCACATGTGCATACTAACACAAGCACATACACAAGCTTACCGTCTTCGTCGTACGCGATGATGTTGGCCTGTGCGTAGATCTGGTCCTCGTTGTAGTTGGAGAACTCGACCTTGGCCTTGGCGTCGTTGTGGTTGAACGAGTGCGACGACCGCCGGATGAACTCGACCGACTGCTTCTCAGATTCGATGAGCTTCGCGCACGTCTCTTCGAAGGCGCGCATCTGGGTCTTGAAGTCGCTCGAGAGCTTGGCCACCTGCGTCTTGCGCATGCGCGCGCTCGCGCCCTGGCTCGACTTGTTGAGCTCCTGCAGACGCCTGTTGATCTTCGTCACGAGCTTGTTGCCCTTGTCCGTGAGCTCCTTGAGCGCCTCGTGGTTCGCGCGCGAGTCCTGCGGCGTGTTGAAGAGCGACATCTTCTGCGCCATGGAGCGCGTGAGCTGGTTGAAACTCGAGATGCCCTTGGACGTCTCCTGGATGAGCTTGGCGTACTTCTCGTCGGAGAGCCCGCGCTCGCGGTTGCGCGGCGGCGACTGTGCTGCCTGGTACCGGTCGCCCATGGCTGTTGCTCTCTCTGCTTGGCTGCTTGGCTGGTCGGTCGTCTGTAGAGAAGTGAAGAGCTCAAGCAATGCGAGCACGCGTGAAATGCGGAAATGGTGGAAATGGTGGCGTTGTGGACTGTATTGCGGAATGATGGAGTCAGTTTTGTATGGGGCGAGAAAAGACAGTGCAGCTCTTATGTTGTTTTAGGATGCTGTACCTTTGGACGTTTGTGACTTGATTTGAGGAACAACTGAAGGAATTGTATCCTAATCAAACAGTATTTTAGGACCGCCGGAGTAGTTTAGGATGGTTTATAATTAGGATCCAACATGGCTTCGCCAAGGGGCGATGACGAATGGATGAACGAACCTATTCGACACAACACAAGTCTACCATCTTGCAGACTCGAAGCTCCAGTCCCGCCAAAGGCTTGGATTATAGAGCTGTCGAGACGACGTCGTCAACGTCTGCTTGTTTACTTTTATCCGATCTTTATTTTATCCGATTTTTTTGAGCAAGAGAAAAAGGAACCCACTTCAGCTGCTGATTCTTTTCAGCTTTTGTCCAAAGAACTTGGATGCTTTTTTCTAAGGTCAAACGCTGAATTGACAAGCGCTACATCCAAACTTTACTTCAGCTCGCCAGCCGTCCTTGAAAAAATTTGCTCTGCATATTCACCACCACGTTGTGATGCCACGTTCGTTTTGATGTGCAAATTTTGTCTTGGTGCGTCGTCATCTGCGAGCAAAGTTTCGAGCAATTTCAAACAGAACTCCTCCGGCTCTCCGAGGTTATCCTAAACCAAGCATCAACCATTGTTTTTGGGTTGTTTCTGCTGACTGTGAAATCAACAGAATCTTTTAGGATCAGTTATAAATAGGTTGCTAGCTTTAGGATCCATCCCCACATGGCTCCCGCGCGCATTTACGTTTGCCAGCTGACAATGATGCATTAATGAATGGATGAACGAACCTTGGGCATTTCCTCTGCAGGCCAACGCTGGAAATGCCAGCAACACGATTTCCCAAAAACGATGGTATCGTGAATATTTACTTGCGCGTTTCTCCACACAGCAGTGCAGCTTTAGTTGCTGTTCTTGGCTGCGGAAATAAATTGCAGTTAGGCTAGGCTTCGGTCGCAGGTGGGCTTTGATCATTGGGGGTCTCATCTGTGGATCTGCTCTTGCACTGGGATGCAACTGGTGGTGGGTCACAAGCGCGCCACAATAGCCAATGCAGTGAAAATGTAGCCATTTGTATTTCAAGGAGCTCCTGGAAACTCGATTTGCATCAGATTCAGATGCGAGTGCATCAGACTCAGAATATCGCGCGGTGTGTTGCAAAAATACACTCACTTGCGCTTTCTCTCCATAACAGCGCCATTCATGGCTGTTGTCCTCGGACACGGGCGACAAGCTCCCAGCGAGGAAGGCAAATTGCTTTCCTAAGTCTTGAGCTCTTGGGCTTGGAGAAATGAAGAGTAGTGAAGAAAGATTAAAAAAAAACCACTTGTCTGAGAAAGAATCAGAAAACAGATCTCGTGATTCTTTTTCCCAACTTTCGTTTTGCTGTCCAAAAAGAACTTGTTTACTGTATGGTTGCTTTGGCCAACTTGAAAGGACGACCGCCACGCGAAAAGTGACAAGATATCCAGATTCCAGCTCGCCAGCCGCCCTTGGTGAAGAAGGAAAACCTTTGCTCTGCATATTCACCACCACGTCACAGTGCTGCGCAAATTTTGTCTTGGTGCTGCTGTCGTCATGCGAGCACACAAGCAGAACTCCGACTCTCCGTAAATAAGTCAGCCAGTCTGTTGAACGTTTCTTCCCACTCTCCCCTCTCCAAGTCGATATACAGTACGTATATCGATTCGATGAGGTAAATGTTCAAGAGTAAATGTATCGAAAAGGTTACTCCATACAAACATTCAGATGTCATAACTAGGTGATTTTTAATATAATTTAAGACAACATGCTGTATAGAAAAAGTTATTTTTAGAAACACTAATGTCTACTATTATAATAAATGATTCGATCAGCGACTATAATCGAACATATTCGTCTTTCATTAAGCTATAGCTGTAAATTCCTGCCGCGCTTCCTTCCTGTTGGTTTTGGTTTCTCCCCCCTTTGAGCTCTCTCTCAGAAAGCAAAACTCGCAGCAGCGCAGAACAGCAGCAGGCAAGCCGAAGAAGCGTCTTCGTCCACCTCGCGTCGCCGCCTCGCTCACGCCCCCTCGCCTCCCGTTTCCCCTCCCGTTTCCCTCCCCCTACAGAAGACATGGCTCTCAAGCGCATCAACAAGGAGCTGCAGGACCTCGGCCGCGACCCGCCAGCCAACTGCAGCGCCGGTCCCGTCGGCGACGACCTCTTCCACTGGCAGGCGACCATCATGGGCCCCGAGGACTCACCGTACGCCGGCGGCGTGTACTTTCTCAACATCTACTTCCCAGCCGACTACCCGTTCAAGCCCCCCAAGGTGAACTTCACCACGCGCATCTATCACTGCAACATTAATGCGAACGGTGGGATCTGCCTAGACATCCTGAAGGACCAGTGGAGCCCGGCGCTGACGATCTCCAAGGTGCTGCTCTCGATCTGCTCGCTGCTCACGGACGCGAACCCAGACGACCCGCTCGTGCCGGAGATCGCGCAGATTTATAGAACAGACCGCGCCCGCCACGACGCCACGGCCCGCGAATGGACTGCCAAGTACGCGACTTAGACGGCCTCTCCCGAGTAGGTTTCGGCAGTGGGAGTGGCTTGGACAGCTCGAGCATGTGCGCACGCGCGCGCGTGCTCTGGTAGGCTCTGCGAGGCGCTCGTTCAACTTGCTTGCTGCGCCATTTGATTTCCTTTCTCTCTTTTTCTTTCGTTAAGGCAAAAAACTATCAAATAAAAAAAAGTTCTTGGACGGAAACGTGCGCGCGTGGTGATCATTCTTCTCTGTCCATCATAGCTTTTCACGAGGATCGCGTCACTGCATCCTAGCTCAACAAGGAAATCAACCCACCACCAGTGCAAGGACGAGCAGGTCCAGTGAACACGTGTGGCTTTCTCTGCCCTCCTGTCCAGTTGAAGATCAAGGAGCTACCAATGAAAAAAGCGCATCTCAATGGCAACGGGGGTGGTCACATGGTGCTCCATGTATTGATCCTCTCTCCATAGCATCTGCGCTGAGCGAGTTCCACGGACGCACATGCTCACATGCACGCACACATGCACAGCGAAGAACGTGCTGCAAGAAACGCTTGCCTTCTGTAAGGTACGAATCGTACCTAACGAGACGCCCGCAGTTTCGGCTCAGCAAAATCGGGATAACGTCGCAGCTGGCGGCGATGGCGCAGCAGCAGCTCGCGATGAACGCCTGCGGCTGGTGCGGCGAGGCACCGTGGACGTACAGCTGCGCTATGTGCGACCCACGGAGGACCAAGCGGGTCTGCGATGAATGCGCCAAGCGCTGGCACTCGCGCGGCTTCAGCCAACAGCACGTGTTGAGCAACTGCGCGGGCGAGATGAGAGAGTTCCGCGTGTGGTTTCGTAGCTTCCTGGGCCAACCGCCGGCTGATGCATTACCGTTAAGCGGTAGCGGAGACGCCCCTGCTGTTGCATGTGAGCAGCAGTTTGCCAATGGAGACCAGCGAGCTCCACTGTCAAGAACGCCGTCGGAGGTCATTGAACTGCAGGTCGACGTGGATGAGAATGCGAAAGCAGAGCAAGTGCCGATCACTTCCAGTACCAGCACGAGCGATAACAACAGTATGAAGGGTGACGACGCGGAGTCGACAGAAGGCGAGGAGACGGAGGAAGAGATCCCCCAGGCGCTGGAGGAGAAGTTGCTGCCGCTAAATGAGCTGCTCGCGCGGTTTCCGAGCGAAGAGCCGCGCCTTGTTGACATGCTCTCCGAGTACATCAACGCAGCAATGCGCATCCAGGACGGCATTGCATGCATGCGCTTCACGAAATGCACGCAGCTGCCATGCACGAGTGTCGTCGCGCACTTCCGCCACAACACAAACGGCGACGCGCCGTGCGATACCGAGTGCCGCCTCGGACTGGAGATCTTCCAGCACATGAAGACGTGCTCAGAGCCCGGCTGTCTCCTTTGCATTCGAGGTACGAATGTGGTGCTTACTGTAGATGATATGCAATATCGAGTGCTAACAAGCCTTGTTATTCGCGTGAACTTTATAAATGCAAAACAGTGCGACTGCGCAAGGCGCTGAACAGCATCCGCGCGATCGAGGTCCTCGTGCTGTCTCAGAAGAAGTTGATGCAGCAACTGCTGCAAGAGCACAAAGGCGGCGCGAGCGACGCGCAGGTCAAGTACGACTTGTGCAGCTCGCAGGTGCGATACTACGAGCGCAAGCGGCTCCAGCTCATCGAGGGTGTCGAGGAGATGAACACGATGGTGCTCGACCTGCGCCTGCCGATCTTTAACTTCCCACGACCCGTGTGGCATATCCACTATGAACCGCTCATTAAGGTTAGTAGTTGGGATTCGCTGTACAACCATCATAGTCATGATGGTCGCCTGATGATGTTGATTTTACTGTGTTGCAACATGATTGGATTTAGACTGAGCAAATTGAGCCAACCATCAGCTCGGAGCATGTGGTCGAGCAGACGGCACCAGCAACGCAAGAAGAGTCATTCCTACAGTCTACAGATGCGGATGCCGATGTCTTGTCGGACGAAGGTATGCAAGAGCTTCATCACTTTGTTGAAGCCTCTCTATTTCGTATCGAACTACCTTGGGCGTGACCATCTACTGCTTTATGTTGACGGTGCAGATTTAGTCGACCGAAGCAACGACAGCAACAACACAAACTTCACTGCTATGGGCGCTGACTACATCCGCGTGCTGTTGGACAAGAAGAAGAATGTCCCGCAGGCACAACAAAAGTTCGACGAGTCGATTGACCTGGCCTACGCGATCGTCGAGGCCTCGTTCTGCTCGCCCGCCAAGGCGCCGCGCTGCCTGCTGCAGTGCCAGACGATCCTCGATCACCTGCAGCACCACCTTGACCTGAAAGTCTGCCAAGACATCATGTGTACGACCGTCGAGTTCCACTTTGCGCACCTCTCGATGTGCAGCGAAAAGCAGGAGAGCGCCACGTGCGAGTACTGTCTGCGAGGTACAATTATCGAAATTGTGATTTTCATGGAAATTGGTGGGGTTTTTTTCTAACACTGTGGGTTTTTTCTTCACTCTGATGCAGTGCAAGAGCGCGAGTTCATGCGCGCGTTGGACATGATGGAGGGCGAGCTGCGCAAGGCAGAGGCCAAAGCGCAGGCCGTGCTCAACGAAATGAGTGCGTCCGTTGCGAACGACTCGCACGAAGAGCGCGAAGACGCGATTGAACAGCTCGAGGACGAGCTTGAGCAGGCTGAAGACTACAAGCGCGACATGGCAAAGAAGCTCAGCACGGCGCGAATGAACCTCCGCGAGGTGCGTGAGCGTATGGAGACGCTCGCAGAGCCGATCGCGACGAGCGCATTCCAGACATTGCCGCTGCACTTCGTCAAAGTGCCCCGGAAGGACGCGCAGTCAAAGAAGCGCAAGCAGTAAATCTTGAGAGATCACAGGGCAAGTTGGTTCGGAGTGGTCAATTCAGTGTGTGTAGACGTGAAAGTCGTTGTATGTTAGCTTTGATGAGGAGATCCATCGCATCGCGTCACGCGGATGCCGACACAGTGTCAGTCAACGGCAAATTTCACACTCAAATGCTCAAAATTAAGATTGTAAAACCTCCTATATTGAGTATCACCTAGTTATCGGCAATTAACGTGTATAAAAAGTTACTTAGTTTCCTGTATTAGCATATTTAAAAGTCGATACTAAGAATATGTCACTTTTATCAATATTATAAAGGTATACCTACATTTAACAGGTAATTAGATGAAATCACTTGGATGCCCTTTTTATGCATTCCCTGAAATCCGTTGTGCGCTCGCTCGCCCGTCGAGCACTCTATGGGAGTGAAGGAAGTGAGAGAGGGCCATTCGGAGCTGCTCGCGAAACCCAGCAAGCGCCTGCCTGTCTGCCTGTCACCTCGCAGTCGCCGCCGCGAGACCATGAGCGACAGCGGAGGCCGCTCCCCGCGCACCAAGGCGCCCTCTCCCAAGCCCACCGCCGCCAGCAGCAGCAGCCGCGGCCGTGGCAGCCTTTCTGCGCGCAGTCCGCGTCCCGATGCGCGCTCGTCGGCCGCGCCGACCACCAGCAGCAACAGCGCGGCGCCGCCCGGCTCGTCGTCGTCGGGCCGCAAGTTGCCGCTGCATCCGTCCATGACGCTGCTCGACGCCGCGCTGCTGGGCCGCAGCGTCTCGGCCGACACACCCAGCACGCACATCAATAGCGATCGCAATAGCGCGAGGGGCCACGCGTATTTGAGCTCCGGTGGCGTCGCCGCCGCGGCTGCGAGACGCTCCGGGGCGGCGGCGGCCGCGTCCGTGTCCCTGGGGGCGTCGTCCTACCGCGGAGGCAACTTCCTCATGATGGACATCGACTCGGCGCGCCAGTCGGTCGACAACGCGTCAAGCAGCCTGTCGAGGAGCATGCTGAGCGAGTCCACCTCGAGCTTCTCCAGCAGCGGGCGTTACTGTACGTGTGTTGCTTGCCTGATTGCATGTGTGTGTTGTTATGCATGTACTGACCATGTATGTGCTCTTATTATCTATCGTATCACAGCAGCTGCGTCGTTCGCACAGGGCCCGCAGATTCCACCTGACAGCACGATCTCCGCGGAAGACGTGATTCGCGAGAGCATGGCGAGCGCGCGCAGCACCGCCGCGTACACGGAGAAGGACGATTTCCTCATGAACACCAGCGGGCGCGCCGACAGCTTTGCGTTCTCAAGGTCCTCCGAGAGCCTCGCGTTCTCGTTCTCCAGCCGCAGCACGTTCCGCCGGAGCACGATCTCGGAGCAGATGCTCCAAGAGACTGAGCTCTTTGAGCCCGAGCGCGAGCTATCCGTGCGCGAGGTCTCCGAGGTGCTGAGTGCCAAGGACGAGGACATCAAGAGCATCGAGGTGACGAGCATCAAGGAAGAAGAGGAGGATGTGAAGCTCGAGAACGCAAAGTCACGATGGGCGCAGCACGTGAAGCTCAAGGCGCGCAACTTCCTCTTCGCGACTATGGCGAACAAGGGCAACGCGGCCCCGTCGACGCCCAACACTGTCGCGTCGTCGCCGTCAACATCAACATCGTCAGTGTTAAGTACGTCGCAGAATACCAACACGAATGTAACGACGCCGTCCATGGCTGCAGCACAAGCCTGGGCGAGCAAGCAGAAGATCATCCTCGCGCAGCTCCAGCCGAGCGACACACTGCCCTTCGCCGGCGGCGCCGCGGGAGCGGCCAAACTACAAAAGTGGAACCGCTGGATGCACAACCAGTACCAGAACAACATTGGCAAGGTCATGCAGCGCGCGTTCAAGGAGGAGTTCCTGATCGGCCAGAACGCGGCACCGCCGAACCCCGCGAACCTCATCTCGATTGAGGAAGTCGTGAGCAACCCGCGCATGATGCGATACCTCGCGGCGTGGCTCCTCGACGTCTCGGACCAGAGCAAGCTGTTCTTCCTCTGCTCCTTTGAGGAGTACCGTCAGTTCTGGTGCACACTGCGCGCCAACTACCAGAACCAGCCGGCGCCCGCGGGCCACAGCGTACCCTTTACCAAGGACGACGTGCTCATGCTGCGCACGTACGGCGTCAAGATCGCGATGAAGTACCTGGCCAAGTCGGCGCAGTTCCACATCGGCAGCGGCCTTGTGGATTCGGAGCTGTTGCGGTCGATCAAGCGAGACCTGGCCACGGGCGGCGAGGACGCGCTGCGGACGTTCGACCGCGTGGCCAGCCAGGTCAAGCGCGTGCTAATGGAGAAGTTCCCCGAGTTCCGCAAGACAGAGCTGTACTTGGAGATGCAGAAGTCGGTCGAGCGAGAAGTGATCTGCCTCGAGGATATCCTGATGAACCACCGGTTCGCCAACTTTTTTTGGATCTTCCTGTTCCCACACAACTACCACCGGGAGATCGCGCTGTGGCTCGACATTGAATACGAATTCAAGCCGGCGTACCGGTCCTACCTCGCGCTACTTAAGACCCCAGGACGGCGCAAGGAGAAGAAGGATCAGGCCGCATACCAGTGCCGCAAGTTGCTCAAGTACATCTCGCAAAAGTACTACCGTGGGGACTCGGAGATGACGAACCTGGACAAGTCGCTCACAACGTCATGCGCACGACTGCAGCGCGAGCAGGACGACATAATCGCCAAGTTCAGTCTCATCCACCTCGAGCTCTACCACCGGTTCATCACGAGCCGAGCCTACGCCGAGTTCTCGCTCTACCCGCGCATCGCAGAAGGGGACGAGTCGATCGACGACACCATGCGACTCTCTTCGCTGCTGCTCAGCTACGGACTACGCGCGCACCACTGGCCCGACGGCTCGCGGGAGTCCCAGAAGAAGCGCTCGCTCGAGGTACTCCACTCGGCGCGCGGCTTTGAAGCGATATGCGCTGTGCTCACCTTTGAAGCCATGACAGTGAGCTCTTCGTCGGCTAGTGGTGGTGACCCCGTAGCACGGCTACTAGGAGGTGTGGAGCTCCGCGTGCTACAACACCCGCTGCCTCATGACCCGACGCCGCACCCGATCGACAAGTCCATTGAGAACTTTCTTGTGCCCTGGTCTGACGATCCGCAGAACGTGACGCTCACGGCGTCGACGTGTCCGGCGCCCATGGCGTTCAACTTCCGCATGGGCGACAGCTCATCCGGCACGGAGCTGTTCGCGGCCTGCGTGGTCATCTACAAGCCCGCGCCAGTGCTCTCAGTTAAGCAGTTTGAGAAGCTCCGGCTGGACGCACAGGGCGGTAGCAGGTGGGTGCCCTACGGCGTGTGCATCGTGTCCAAGTTCCCGCTCGTGGACCTCCTGCGTGATCGGCTCGCCGAGGCCTACGAGTTCATCCTCGAGTTAGAGACCATCGAGACCGCCAAGGAGAAGCTCCAGCGCGCGGGTGCGAGCTCGCTCACACCGCCAAAATCCAACAAGGAGCCCTTCTCGCTCGACAAGAAGGTGTTATCCAAGATCGCGCGCGCCGTGACGTTCGAAAACCTCTCGCTGTACCATCAGCCGTCGGTCTCATCCGCCTCGCCATCAACGTCGTCTGTGGCTTCGCCCGCCACGTCGTCACTCCCGAGCTCTACAGCTGCATCGTCCGCGGCGATCCTGGCTGCGCTGCCGCGCCTGGACCACTCGATTCGCATCTTGTTCGACACGCTCGACATCTCGGCCGTGCTCATGGTGTTCACGGCCGCGCTCTTCGAGAGCCGCATCCTCTTTATCTCGTCCTACTGGTCTGTGCTCATGAAGGTGAGCGAGGCGCTGCGCGCGCTCATGTACCCGCTCCTGTGGCCGCACGTGTACCTGCCCGTACTGCCGACGCGCATGCTGCAATACCTCGAGTGCCCGACGCCCTTTATCTTTGGCGTCGAAAAAAGCTCGCTCGACGATGCAACCATGGCGGAGCTGCTCAACGAGGACATGCTCGTCGTCGACCTAGACAAAGGTTGCGTGCTCCGCGGCGAGATCCCGTGCTCGCTGCCAGAGCAGATGCTCTACGGCCTCCGCGACGCGCTCTACGAGTGTCTCAAGCCGAACGTGAGCAAGAGCGACCATGTGTTCGCCAACCACTTCCCGACCAAGCCGCTCGTGTTCCCGGAAATCGCCGTGCGCTCGCTCTTCTACCGCACAGTGCACGACCTCATCGGGGACTTTGGGTTCCACCGCTACGTCTGGACGGACGAGTACTCGAAGAAGAAGATGGTGTTCTTCGATGAGGCGAGTTACCTGGCGGCCTCGGCGCCCAGCAAGCGCGAGTTCCTCACGCTCTTCATCGCGACGCAGGCCTTTAGCGAGTTCATGGTCTCGTACCACGGCTTTGAGGACCAGATCGGAGCGACGCCCACCTCTGCATGAGCTTGAGCTGTGTGGGGGAAAAAAAAACCGAGAGCACTAGAGACAAAGCGAGCGGATGAGAGGTGAACGGACAGCGACCCTTTCCACGAAGCTCTAAAGTATTTATCGTGACCATCGCAAGGGTCACGACCATTTTGCTGCCATTCGTCTCCATGACGCAGCTTCCCGAACATTGTGGCGACTTCCGATGGACACAGCGAGAGCGCCAAGGACCACAACGCTTGCCTTGGCGGATGACGGTATTGCCACTACCCGCGTCCACGAGTCAAGGCAGCGAGTTCGTTGGCGACGAGTTCCAGAAGATGCTTATTACGAGAACTCTGCTGGTTGATGTTCATAGTCGTTTTGAGATGCGAGCGTGTGGTGGACGTAAGAAAATCAAACAAACTCGAGACCTCTGTGCGCATTTTGCATGTTTGTTGTCACACTTGTCTGTCGTCACGACCAGTGCCTGGACTGAGGTTGGCATGCAACTGGAAAGCATTGAACGTTGCAAGGCAAGCTCTTCTACGCATTGTGCCAACTCTGCCGGTTATGATACTATCAAAGCTAAATTCTTCACTGTTCACTCACTCACATACACGAATACCTAGAGCAAATATTTATATCAAAGTTCTCCAGCTTCTTCCATCGGCGTGCTGGATTCTGGCCGATGCGCGTTCTTTTTCAGACCCTGCGCTGCGTAGGATCAACTTGGTGCTGTCGAGATGCTGCGAGTCGTATACTTACAGCAGCAGCAGCTCAGTAGTACGTCGCAGCCGACTCGCGCTCCAAGCGGCTCAAGACGTGCTTTCCGAACGTGAAGCGTTTGAGGTAGTCGGCGTTGTGTCGGATGATGCAGACGATCCGCTCACGATCGACCGGGTCAGCTTTATCAAGAAGCTTCTGAACGACGTAGTTCCCATACATGTGCTTCATCATGGGAAGTAGAGGGCACGACGCCCCGGTTTCGTCGCATTGGAGGATGAAGTCGATGGTGCGGGCAATCTCGGCCTTGGTCGAACGATCCAGGCAGGCTTCGACGACATTGCTGGCATACTTGTGCTGGCTCCACCGAGCGATCTCAGGGAAGACGGCATCCATCACTACGCGTCTCTGGTCTGGCTCGCCGTGGCTGATCACATGCTGGACGACGTAGTTTCCGAACTGGTCTTTCACGAGGTCGCGGCACTTGAAGACGATCTCGCTCACAATTGGACGGATCTGGGTTGGTGAGCAATGCTCCAAGATGCGCTGGATCACGCGGCAGCCGTACGAGTGCGTCGAATAGCCGGCGGTGTTGCCAACGATGTCGTCGATGATGAACTGGACGTCCTCGCCGGTGACTCTGCGGCGCATTCCCATAATCTCGCCAGACTCAACGCTCCGCTTCCAAGACGCCGCTTCAATGCACTTCTGGAGGACATGGTTGCCGTTCTGGTCGGTGATGCACTTCAGAACATGCCCTCTTAGCTCCTTGATCAACAGTAGCTGCTCGTCGACTTGGGTGACTTCCAGTGCCTTCTGGATAACTCGGCAGCCGTACACTTGAAGAGCGAGAGTGATCAAGTTGGTCCTCATCTGCTCCACCAGAATTTGCTGCTGCTTCACTGATCCATGCTCGAAAAACTTCTGGATGACGTAGTTGCCGAAGACGTCCGTCATGAGGAGAAGCGCGTTGGAAGAGATCTCTTCGAACGCGTCGTCTTTGGTCTCATCGTCTGCCTTCTCCAACTTCTGCTGGATGAATCTAGAACCACTTTGGTCTCTCGCGAACAGCAGCAAGTGCCCCTTGATAGCGGACAGCTCCCACTTGTCAGACTTGGAAGCCGAGTTGAACTCTTCAAGGAGACTGTTCGATGAGTACGAGTGCGCAACCGGGTGCACCATCTCGTAGTCAGCTCGGCGGCTGGATCCCGACTTCGAGCGGTAAAGCGCGCTTGGGTGCGGAACAGCGTGCTGATACGTGTCGCGAAGATCAAACCCATGCACCGATCGAGGAGTCGTGTACGATGGATAGTCTCTGTCTTGTCGCTCAGATGCCTTCAGAGCTTCATAGATGCCTCCAGTTCTGGGCTGATAGTTGGAAGCAGCTCGGCGACCTGCAAAGTCAAACTTGGTGGCGAGGGCACCAAGTGAGGGTGCGCCATTGTAGTACGCGTTGTCATTCAACTCCCACGGATGCTTCAGCTGGTCGTTTGGACGTCCACGATATCCAATGGGTGGGTGCGGGTGAACTGCAAACGGTGACGGACTCGCGTATGCGTTGGAGTACGCTGGCTGACTCACACTTCTGTTAAGCGACCGGCTTTGCTGATACCCCGCGAAAGGGAACTCTCGAGCACATTGGCTGCCAGAGCGCAATTCACCGAACGAGTAGCCTGGCGGGAGTCCGAGGCCATCACGGCGGTATCGCGGTTCGTCGTCGAGGCGCAATGTCTCCATGCCTTCAATCTTGCCCCTCACGAAGAGCGAGTCGCCGTCATCGGCTGAGACTGGATCATAGGCACGCGTTGGCGCATTCGAAAACTCCTCTTGAAGACTGCCGATGAGCGACAGACCCGGCGGCAAACGACATCCTTCGGAGCTCTCATCGTGGCTTGAGCTCACTGAACACGCCGAACTAGACACGTTTGAGTCTTGGTTCGAGTATCCCGGAGTGCTGTCGTACGACAGGTCCGAGACCACATGGGTGTCCGAGTGGTCAGGAGAGTCGCACAGGAAGCTGTACTGGCTTTGCTTCGACGGATTGCCCCAGACGTCGTTCATTTCTTCACCGGATTTGCACAGCACGAGGTCCTTGCATGTGAGATTGCCCTGAAAAGAAACAGTCAGTAAAAAAGTATTCTATATTCAGGAGCGTGACGGAGTAGCACTCACCGAGCCCAGCGGGACAGGATCATCTACCTCTTCTTGGTTATCTTCATAGGTTCCAGTCTACAGCAAGATGCAATGTCAGAACATGGTCATAGCAACAAGTACTAGTAAAAGAAGTGCATACTTACTTGTTCTGCGATAGGCGGAGCGCTCCACGAGCGCTGAATATCCATGCCGATGGACGCGGGGTTGCACTGCGTACCAGTGTTGGATTCTCCGGTTTGGCTGTCTTTCGCGAAGCCGTTGCGCTTAGATCCATCCAACAGAGGACAATTCATCTGCGTTCCCGGCTCCACTTCTTCACGAGGCATGCTGTAGGTCAGCGAAGACGAGCGGCCAACAACTGCGTGCGATGGAGGAGTTGAGCTTGATCGCTGGTAGAGTCTTGAAGGTCGCTTGATTCCAGCCGTTGACCACATCGATGAGGAAAAACTGTCTGGGAGGCACTTGGTTGGATCTTGCAGCTTCACTCGAGTCAACTCCACCGGATTGCCAAGATGAGCAGCCTTCTCCTGACCGATCAAGCCATTTCTGCGCGGCTGTGGGACTGCTTCTCCTTTCTTGCCCCTTGAGGTCTTCATATCTGCTCGTCCAATCGAGTTCGAAGTCAGTGATCAGCGTTCCGTTCTCCCACAGTGTACAGCACGTCAAGGTACCTTTTTGCGGCGCGATGATGTCTGATTGACGGAGAGCCGATTCTTGTGCTAGGATGAGGGTGGGCCGATCTCGACGCCGATGTTCAAAGCCCGTTAGAGTCTGCATGTACAATCACAAGTGAGTCAAATGCCCATGAGAGTATCGCTGCCGCTACGAGATGTGAAATTCTCCGACTGCTGACGTACCAATACACAGCGAGAGAGAGAGAGAGAGCGGTTGCTGATGTTTCTTCTTCGCGCTTGCTCGCTCTTCTTCCGTTGGATCAAATGAAACGCCGCCGCTGCGGTTGGCTGGTTGATAGACGGCTGGGATTAGCGAACGCGCGACCTTGAGTTCTTCGACGGTGGCTTCCGGTCGCAGGTTGAGCGCGAGGCTGCAGATTGAGAAATGAAATGGTTCAACCCGCATGCGCACCATGCGCCGTTATTTGTGAGGCGGCGCGGTCAGTTGCTGTTGCTCCTCTCGAGCCAGAGTGACTGCAACAGGCGAAATTTCTCAACTGCGTTTCAAGATCGAAAGGGGAAAATTACCGTAATTTATGAGTTCGATTTGGACGCGCGACTGGTTTTCATTGAATTATATTTTTCGAACAATTACAGCGGTGCGGTGGACGAACGACATCAGTCAGTCAGCGCCAGGCATGGGCAATGCGCCTTGCGTAGCTGCAATCATGGGGGGGGGGGGGGGGGGGGGGGGGGGGGGGGGGGGGGGGGGGGGG
>JAASFV010000131.1:0-37906 GCA_023334015.1 Globisporangium paddicum
GCAGCAGCGCTCATCTTGGCTTGGCGTCCTTGGTGCTTCTGGCGCTCGTACTCTTGAGGGTCGCGAAGAAAGCGACAAATAACGTCTTCGCTGCGACCGATTGTAGCCGCTATCGCCCTGTCGCTCATGCCGGTGTGCGCGTACGCGCGGATCCGACGCGCTCGTCGCTCGTGAGCATGCTTGCACGAGGCATTTTGGAAAGTGAAAATGACCTGGCTCAAGTACGCAAATTGCTGTCCGTATTTCACTTTCGCTCCAAAATGTTGGCAACATTTTGCTATTTGCACAAAACTCACTCGTTTTCAATGCGGTTTTGATTGGCGGAATTGCCTTGCAATTCTGCGTCGATTGACGCAATTTTCACAGTCAAATTCAAAGATGCGCGTCTGGGAGACGGCAGAATATGGGTGTCCGTACATCAATTAGGCGGACTGTATCCGGTTTAAATCGATATAGCGTTTTCCGTCTATCAAAATGTTGCACATGGAGGACATGCACCATTTTGAATCATTACCGACGGCCATGAGATTCCGGAAATAAAAAAAAATGTTTACGATCTCACATGAAACGCCCTGCGACGCGAGACGACTTGATCTTACTAGCAAATAAAATACCCCCTGTCGCTCATGAGATCCGTTCCTTTCCACCGTATTGCGAAGATATACGAATATTTCCATTTTATCACGTGATTGATTTCAGGATTGACTGCAATCGCGTGATTGATAAATTGCTCTTTATCACATTTTGTGTCGTTTCGCAACAGCTTGTGTCACAATCAATCGCAACGCTGTGACAATCAATCGCAACCCTGCGGCATGCGAAATGCTAACAGACAGCATGTACCCATCTATTTGTAACTGTGAGCTGCTCACCTGCTTGTGTGTCTGATAAGAAGCGCATCACTATTTGCTGCGCATGGAGAGCGAATGGAGCTCATGAGCTTGGAGAGTGGGTCGTACAGCCGAGCTGGGATGCCACCAGATCTCACAAGCTATATCTAGAGCGCGCGAGCTCATGCCCATCCAGCACTCCCACAATAGCATGCTGATGAGTCTCAAGTCACATTCCCAGAGAGGCAGCGCTCACTTTCGCATTCGCCCTCTTCCGAGAAGACCGTGCAGCTCCACACACTGTGATCATGCAGAAACTATGTCCGCTTGAGCTCGAGGTGGAGCACACCGCGCGCTCCGCCAAAGGTAAATGTGTTGGTGCCATAGCGTTCATGAGCAAGTCGTAAAGGTCTAACTGTATTCGTTGCTTGCTACTGCGTGTGTTGCAGAGGCGGAGAGCTCGCCGACGTCCAAGTCGCCCATTGGCTTTCGATCTTGGAAAGACCAGGCGCAGAGCTGCATCTCCCAGGATGCCAAGCTGCGCAAGATGTGGCTTGAGCCGGACTGGGTGGGCTTCAACGTCCGCTCCAAAAGCTACCTGCAGACCAAGCTCAAGGAAACGACCGAGTCGCCTCGTAAGTTACATTGCCATCCATCCAATGCATTGCTACCAAAAACTATACTAACCGCCACTCTTGCGTTGGCCTCCGCTAGTGTTTGAGCTCGTCTGGTTCGACCTCTTCAGCGGCAAGCACGAAGACCTGCTGCACATCTCGCAGTCCAAGAAGAGCTTCGTGCAGAAGGCGATCACCAAATACAGCAACGACGTCCCACAGCTCTTCGTCGTCACGCTCATCATACCAGGCACACCGCTGGTCGCCTGTGTGCAGTACTTTGCGCTCAAACGAGACAAAGCTAGCACGCATTCTTCGCGCGTGCATCACGAGGGCGAAGCGCTCTGGGCGCGTTTCCTCGCTGGTGATGACGCGTTCCGCAAGAGCCGCTTCAAACTCATCCCAGGCATCCCCGAGGGCCCCTGGGTCGTCAAGAAGAGTGTGGGCGCCAAGCCCGTGATCCTCTCACATGGGCTCGAAGTGACCTACTTCCAGGGCCAGACGTACCTCGAAGCCGTCGTCGACGTCTCGTCCGACCGAGTCGCCAAGCACGTGACTGCGCTCTGTCGCTCGCACTCGACGTCGCTGAAAGTAGACATGGGCTTTGTGGTCGAAGGCATCGACGAGGCAGAGCTCCCCGAAGTGCTGCTCAGCTGCGTGCAGTACGACCATCTTGATCTCACGCTCGCCACGCCAATTTGAATTCAGAGAGAGCCTCTCAGATACAAAGACATAGCTAGTAATTAAGAATGATCAGCACATGCCCAACCAGGCACCATGCAGTCCGAGAGCTGAGCTCCGACAGTTGATCTTATCGACACTGATGCAGCTCTTGCAGCTGTCGAGTTTCCCTAAAATAACAATGGCCCTAAAATAAACATTTCCCTTATTATAACATTCTAGCCAATCAGAACAGAACTCTCTTATTTTAGGATGTGAAAGCCAAACATGGGCACCAACTATAGGTATACAAATCTAGGATGTTTGGCATTCATTCCACTCAGTTATTTTAGGCATCCAAGATGAATGCCAAACATCCTAGATTTGTATACCTATAGTTGGTGCCCATGTTTGGCTTTCACATCGTGATTTTGCGATCCATCAATCGTGTCAAAGTGTATTGCGCGCCATGCTGTCGTTTGCCTCACCAGCACAACTTGAGAAGTGAAAATCGACGGTCATCATGTGCGCGAGCAGCTCTCTCATGCGCGCGTGAACGCAGAGCTTTTCAAGGGCGATTGGCAATGTCTAACAGCGCTCCCTGTCTACGTGTGCTTCTTCACCATACCGCAGGTCTGCGCGCCAGGCGAAGCGGTTGGGAAAGCTCGCAGGGGCGGCGTCAAAGCAGCAGGAGCGGAGTGACGAAAGCGACGAGGAGCTAGAGGAAAAGCGCCCCGCGAACCTCGGCTTTGCGTTCCTCGTGGACTCAGATTCCGACTCGGACTCGAACGCGAGCGAAAAAGAAGAAGAAGAAGACGAAGAGGAGGAGGAAGCCGTCAAGCCCGTGGCGAAGGCGAAGACGCAGCCGCCCGTTCCATCCAAGTATGTTCTCTAGTTCCCTATTACTTTGTGAAGCGTACTCTACTAAAAGCAGCGTGTTATAAGCAGAAAGAAGAAGAAGAAAGCCAACAAGAAGAGCAACAACAAGGCGAATGATATTGGTGGCGATGCGTCCGAAGGGGACGACGTGGACGAGATACTGGACGCGCTTGCCGCCGAGGCCGGCAACATGAGCGTCGAGGTGGCCACGTCGCTGCGCAACGAGAGTGAAAAGTCACTCTTCGGTGTGAACCTGGGCTTCATCAACGCCGATAAGGAGATGAAGCGCATCTTTGGGGTACGTTTTGTTCTCAGGCGTCATCACTCGTGCGACTGCTAATTGCTCTGTTGGGTGCTATCGATATGCAGGTGAAAGATGGTCGTGAGGGCAAGACTGGGCGCCAACGTGTTGATCCCAGGTACGCATTTATACCTTGTTGAGTTCATCATGAGCATTGATTTACCTCTGGTAACGTAATTTTTTTTACAGAAATGCTGCGCACAAGACCACGAAGAAGGTGCAGATCGTGACGCCACTGGACGAGTGGCCGCGTCCGCCGACGTTCGTGGGTGGCGGCATCCGCTGGACGCGCGCAAATAAGCCCAATGGTCCGTCCTGGAACAGCATGTGCAACTACTTTGAAGTCACGTGGTCCATTGCCTACAAAAAGGTACGCGCAGCAGGAAGTCTTTGTGTGAATTGTGAATTTGTGATGCTCAACTGGATATATGTGGTATGTGTTTGACCCTCGCAGTCGCAGGAGGAATTTGAAGTGGTGCAGCGCACGCATGACCCCAACATCATTGGACACTTCCTGCACCGGTACCCGTTCCACATCGACGCGCTGCTGCAAATGAGCGAGGTCTTCCAGCACCACGGCCAGATGGACCACGCGGCGGACTGCATCAAGCGCTGCATGTACGTGCTCGAGCTGGCCTGGGCCGACCAGTTCGACGTGACGAAGGGCAACTGCCGCATGGACGTCAACACGGAGCACAACGCCGGCTTCTTCCGCGCGCTCTTCCTGCTCACGAAGCTGGTCGGACGTCGTGGCTGCATGCGCAGCGCTTTTGAGACAGCCAAGTTGCTGCTGAGTCTGGACCCGCAAGGCGACCCGATGCACGTGCTGCTCGCGATCGACTACTATGCGCTGACATCCCGCCAGTGCCAGTTCCTGATCGACCTGATCGGTTCCAAGCTCGAAGCGGCTGACCGCTTTGCTGCCGTTGAGCCTAGCGCCGCGAAGAAGAGTGCCATCAAGACTGGCGCCAAGGGGAACAGCGAAGACGAGACTATCGCTGCGCTGCCCAACATGCAGTTCTCGCTCGCGCTCGCCCAGTACGTGCTTATGTGACTGTGTCGATGGATGTAATCTTGGCTCATAACAAGATTTTATGTGTGAGCAGCTTCTTCATGGGAAATGCTGACGGCGCGAAGGAGCAGCTGGCGAAGGCCTTGCTCAAGTTCCCGAGTGTGCTCAAGCCGTTGCTGGAGAAAATCTCGGCGAGCACGTCGTCATGTGAGTGTTGTCGATTTGATACGTTGTGCTGGCTGTAGAGATTGCTAAACTGTGTTGATGACTTGAACAGCTTCGTGGAAACCGATTCTGTCGAGCCGCGTGTTTGCCAACTCGAAGGCGCTCGATGACGACGGGCTGCTCGACCACTTGCTGGAGATCTACATTGCGCGCAACCACACGCTCTGGAAGGTGAACGATGTGCAGACCTTTCTGCTGAGAAGCGCGCAGCATGCGCTCGCGTCCCCTACGCTCTTCATTGCGACGCCGCAAGTGACGAAGCTCCACCCTGCGCTCCACAAGTACACGCGCGCTGTCATCAACGGTATGTACCCATTGCCAAATGTCAGTAGTGAGCAATGCGATTGATGATGCTGCTGTGCTTTGTTGATTGCCGCAGACTACTCGGACGAGATTACGACGCTTCCGCCTGACCACCCGATGATGCTCCCACCGGAGCTCCCGAACGGCCAGCCTATGAACGAGGAAGCGCTCGCGGCGCTCGCGCAGGTGCAGGAGCAGGTGGCGGCAGGTAACCTCCCGGCGGACGCGAACCCGCTGCTGCTCTTCCTACAGACGCTGCTCCCGTGGAACCATGTGCAGGGCGCGGGCCCTCCGCCTCAGGACGATGCCCATCAAGGATAGCTTTGAATCTCTTTCACTTCAACATGGGGAGCTGGATTTCCGACCACATTCGTGCGACATTTCCGGCTAAGTGGATAACATTCGTGCGACATTCAGTAAGAGAGTTCCGAACCCATTTTTTGTCTCTGGCAGATAAATCAGTCCAATTTGCGTTATGATTTGTATCACCTTGCTAAAATCGTAAATAAGGAATTTATAATAATGGATAGCCTTTATCAAATGATGCATCAATTAATGAAGGTAGTCTAAAGCTACTTTAATCAAAAGAAAAGAGAATGTCACTACCTCCAATAACCTATATTTGTTTTGGCACAGTCGTTCCTTACTCACACCTCCCTCTGTAGCGCCCAAAATGCCTCCAAAATGCCGCCCTCTCCTTTTTTTTCTTCCCTCATTTCGGCATTTCCCGCAACAAGCACCAAGAAGCACCATGGGCAACTCGGGCAGCAGCACCGGCGGCGGCGGCGCAAGCACGCGCCACACGCAGAAGAGCAACAAGCCGCGTCAGCAGCAGCAGCCGACCAGCGCGCCAGTGGTGCGTCCGCCGCAAAACAACCACCAGCAGGCCCCGCCGGCGCCCGCGACGGCCAAGCACGCCAACCCCGCCTCGCGCGAACGCAAGGCGTTCAAGGAACTGGTACGAACCATCATGAGGCTGTCATCGCTCATTGGTGGCTTTGCTCAAGGGAGATGGCGATAGGTAAATTAACGTTACGTGCGCTCGCTTCTTTACAGATCACGGGCGAGCTACGCGATGTGAACGAGTTCTACGACATTGAGCAGAAGGAGCTCGGCCACGGTATGTATTTCGTCCCCATCCTCGATGAACATCGTAGGAGCATTAGCTGACTCATACTGTTCTTCATGACAACTGAGTGTAGGTCACTACGGCACTGTGCGCACGGGCATCAACAAGGCGACCGGCAAGAAGTTGGCGATCAAGACGATCCCAAAGGCGAAGGTCAGCCGCCCGGAGACCATGCGTCGTGAGATCAGCATCCTTCGTGTAAGTTTACCACTTTCACGTTTCTGGTTGAAGTTCTGGGAGAATGGGTACACAACTGACTTGTTTTCACTGTTTCTTGTGTTCAGACCTTGGATCACCCGAACATCATCAAGCTGTACGACGTGTTTGAGGGCAACCGCCACCTCCACCTGGTGACGGAGCTGTGCACGGGCGGCGAGCTCTTCGACCGCATCATCGCCCGCGGACACTACAGCGAGGCCGACGCTGCCGTGCTGGTGCGCAAGATCTGCGACGCCGTCAAGCACTGCCACGACCGCGACATCTGCCACCGCGACCTGAAGCCTGAAAACTTTCTCTTTGAGACCACGGCCGAAGATGCCGACCTCAAGGTCATTGACTTTGGTCTCTCCCGCATGGACGACGGACTTTCCGCTGGTGTCATGACCACCCGCGTTGGAACGCCGTACTACATCGCTCCCGAGGTGCTCGGACGCCACTACGACAAGTCGTGCGACCTGTGGAGCATCGGCGTGATCACGTACATCTTGCTGTGTGGCTACCCACCGTTTTACGGGGACACTGACCCGGAGATCTTCGCGTCTGTGCGTGCCGGCCGCTACGATTTCGACTCCCCAGAGTGGACGAATGTAAGTGCCGAAGCGAAGGACCTGATCAGCCGCCTCTTGCTGCTGGACCCGTCCAAGCGATTGACTGCGGACGAAGCGCTCCGCCACCCATGGCTGTCTGGTTTCGCGCCAAGCACGGAGATCAACCTCAACTCGAACATCTTCACAAGCCTCAAGCGCTTCACAGGCAACAACAAGCTCAAGAAGGCTGCGCTCGCCGTTATCGCCGACCAGATGACGGAGACGGAGATTGTGGAGCTGAAGAACCAGTTCATGGCGATCGACGCGGACGGCAACGGAGTCATCACTGTCGCGGAGCTTGCCGACGCCTTGCGTACGATGGGCCACGGCATGATTGAGTCCGAGGTGACGGAACTGGTGAAGGGCATCGACATTGACGGTGACGGCCTTGTGGACTACCCGGAGTTCCTCGCTGCCACCATGAAGCGTAACCTGGCGAACAAGGAGGAATATCTTGTCAACGCGTTCAATTACTTTGACACGAAGAAGCAGGGCGTGATCACGAAGGCGGACCTGGTGCAGTTCATGGGCAGCGAAGATCAAGCGCAAGAGGTGATCGATGAAGTGGACGTGAACGGCGACGGCCTGATCAGCTTTGAAGAGTTCGTCGCCATGATGGAGCGCAAGGGCTTCGGTGAGGAGTCGGAGGTCGGCGGCAGTTCGGACGATATCTCCAGCAGCTTCCTCTCTGCAAAGTTCCCAACTGGAGGTGCGGCCCCTGTTATCAAGGAGACCGAGCTTTAATTTGGGCGCCAGATGACAAAGAAAAAGGTGATCGCCAAGTCGAGACGGCCATGGTACAGCAGTGCATGATGTTCATGATGTTTGTACGAAATGCATTGTTTGAAGTCAATATCCATAACTCCATTTCATCGTGTGAGCATTTCGACGTGGTCTTGCTTATTGTCTGGTTCTAATTCGCCTTGCTGCGCTTGTTGATCTTGTCGTGGCGCTTCTCCGCAGCCAGTTTCTGCACTCGACTCATCGCCTCGCGTTCGGTGCGCTTCAAGTCCTGAGAGAGCGCAGACGACTGGCCATGGCGATGGATGTTGAGCTCCTCCTCCAACTCGGCCGAGCGCGTGTCCATATAATGCGCCAATTTCTGCTGGTAGTGCTGACGCGCGGGCGGCTCGTAGTCACCAAACATGAGTCGCCCCGGTCCTCGTCTCTTCATCGTAGTTGACACTGACTGCTTTGATTGCTGCTCCTTCCCAGACTTCTTCTGTTGAAACTGTGCTTTCTTCAGCGGCTTCTTCGCAGGCGAGATGATGCTAAGAGGCGACTCAAGCAGGTTGTATAGATTGCGTCCACCACCTGTCTCGCCACCAGCACTCGACAGTTCCAAAGCTTGAGTGCCATTCGCAGCCGTGACAATAGACGGCTGATCGACTTGGCTCTTCTTCTGGACGTACCGCTGCAACTCTGGGATGGACGTGTCCGCCTTGCTCTTCATCGTTGTCAGGAGCGTTGCCACGTCGCGTCGCTGCGAGTTGCCACCGCCTTTCGGCTTTACGCGCCCGACCAACTGAAGCTGCAGCTGTGGGACGCGGGCCGTGGTCGCTGACAGGTCGCACGAGATCTGGATCTCGACTTCGTCCAGAATCTTGAACATGCAACTACTCCCACCACTGGAAGACGATGGCGCACTGACCTCGAGACGCTCGGCCTCGCTGTCATACGCGATCTGCGCCTGCGGGATCATTCGGATGCAGTCGGCATTGGCGAACGCCCCGGTCGGCGGGTGTGTATCGACGATGCGCACGCCACAGAGCAGCGGGTCCATCTGCACCACGCCGTCCTTATCGCGGATATACACGGGCGCGCGGATGTCATACTTGGGCACGTAAACGATGAAGCCGTTCTGCTTGAGCGACGTAATCACGGCCTGCACCTTGACCGTGTGGCTGCTAAAGTAGAGCGCCAGGAAGAGCTCGTCACAGTCGCGCGCCGCCAGCTTCGCGTTCCTGTTCTTGTTGTTTAGGTTGTGCGTCAGCGGTACGAGCTCGCTGGGTGGGAAGAGCGTGTCTGAGTCGTCATTAAAACCAGAAATCTCGCTCTCAACAGTGTTCACACGGCCCTCATCAAGGTGCAACTGGCTGTCGACGGACGAGATGAGATCATCAAGGAAGTCCTCGTCCTCATCGAGAACTGACAATACCATCGACGGAGGCAGAGGCTGTGGAGTCTGTACGGCAGAGCGAGTCGAAAGCTCCTTCTTCATGCCAGCACTAGTTTCAAGCGTCGCCAGAAGCTGTCGATGCACGATGATGTCTGCGTACCGACGAATGGGCGATGTGAAGTGCGTGTAGTACTGCAAACCAAGCCCATAGTGTGCGTAGCTCGTCGAGTCGTCGTTCTTGTCCGAGCGCGCGTCCGAGTCGCTCGCACAGACGTACTCGGCCTGCGACATCACGCGCACAGCGAGAGACTTGAGCAGCGCCATAGTCTTATTGTCGACGTTGCCCCGCTTCTCAGCCACCGTGAGCGACTGCTGCAGCGTGTAGTTGTTGGCCGCGTCGATCACAATGTCCTTGGCCTGTGCGATCTTGACTAACTGTGCGAAGCGGTCACCCGACGGCGGTGGGTGGCGACGCAGCAGCGCGTTCGTCGGGAACACGTCGACGATACGCTTGGCCACGTACGAATTGGCGATGATCATGAGCTCAGCGATCGTTGAGTGGATCTCTAGACTCTCCTTCACGATGATCTCGACGCCTTCTTCGCCCAATTCCGACACGTTCAGCGAGAAGCGCACTTCTTCGTGCTTGGACAGGTCCAGCCCGCCCTGATCTCCGCGCGTTTGTGCCAGTTTCCGCGATATATCGGTCAGCAGAATCAGATCTTCACGGAGGTCCTTCTGCAGAGCCAAAGGGATCTTCCCGCCAGCGACGCCTAGTGGAAGCTCGCTGCTCGAATCAGACGACGACGAGCGCACGCGCCGGTCGTTCTTGTCGTATAGAGGCTTGCCGCCGTCAGCATTGAGCCCCTGAAGCATGCGGTGCGCTTGCTCGTACGTCATCGACGAGCAAGAGCGGATGATCGAGCGGCCAAACCAGGTTTTATCTTCAATAACATTGAAGGTCTTGGCGTCAAGCTCCCAGATCACGCTCATAGCCAACCGATCGACGTTCTCGTGCAACGAGCAGAGGTCACCACTGAGCACGGACGGGAGCATGTCCAGTCGCATGCCTACCAGGTAGACGGTAGTTGCTCGACTGCGCGCTTCGTAGTCGAGCGGCGACTTGTGTGTGACAAAGTACGACACGTCTGCGATGTGCACGCCCAGCTCAATGTTCCCATTTGGCAAGCGGCGCACCGACATGGCGTCGTCGATGTCCTGACAGCCGGGCGGATCGACGCTGAACACGCGGTGCGACGACCGCAGATCGCGGCGCAAAGAGACTTCTTCTGACGGCACCTGCCAGTCAAGTAGACCGCAGAACTTTGGGCGTTTGGCTGTCGAGCACTCGGCGATGCAGTTGCCTTCAATGTCGCACTCGGGGAGACACGCAAGCGCGGCCTCGCTGAACGGTGCTTCTTCAATCTCATTTTGCACGAGCAGCGCACTAAGCTCGGTCGACAGGCTGCCGGTCTCGCCCAGTACGCCCACGTAGTGGCCGTTCGGGTACATGGAGTCGACAGCCCAGTGGTCAATTACCACTTTCAGGCGCTTGTCCACGAGCGTGTCCATGCGCTGCGAGCGGATGCGTACTTTGGGGATGCGGTTATCCATCGGGATCGCGAGTCCGTAGTCGTCGTTTGCGCCGACGGTCGACGAGAGGATCGTCGCGACATGGAAGCGTTCGCCGCGCTGGAGAACACCAACCACGTAGCCCGTCGGGATCGCTTTCGATGGAGTTATGGCGCCAGCAGCATCTTCGCCATTGTCCTTGCTCCGCTGAGTGTTGAGCGCCTTGCCGCCACTGTCAGGCTCATCTGTGCTATAGTGTACCAGCATACGGTCGCTCTGCGGCGTCCGCCAGTTCTCCTTTGGGAACAGCTGCACGACAACCTGGTCCCCATGCACGCCGCGGTTCATGTCTTCGCGCCCGTAGATGAACACTTTCTCCATCTCGCCGCTTTTTTTCTTCCCCTCAACGACTACGAACGATTCCATGGGGTTGTGCAAGCTCACATCGAGCCTTCCCTTCACTAGCTTGCCCGTCACCACGAGCTCCGAGAGCTTGGATAGCGGCAGGTGCGGCGTGAACTCGGCATTCGCGACGGTGATCCCGTTCTCGTCGACCACGTGCCGCTCAGCCCACCACACAATCGCCTCGGCCGTGTTGAACGCAAGTTCACGCAGGAAGTCGCCGTTGCGCTTGAAGCGCTGGTCCAGGAATGCTTCACAGGTCACGACCTCACAGCCCACATCTGCAGCCACCTGCACGCTCAACGGCGAATCAATATCGCGCGTCATGAAGAGCAGGCGCGACGATGCGCTGAGGTGATGACGCTGGTACCACGTGAGCGTCTTGAGGATCGCGCGGTCGTTGCGCACAGCAAGCAGCTCCATCTCAGGCGAGTCGTCCCCGATGAGCTGCGTCTTTGTGGACGTCTGCGAGTGGTGCTGGTCCGGGAACAAATACACGCACGTGTCAGCGACCATGCGGCGGTCTTCGCGGAAGAAGTTCTTGAGTCGCGTGGCGTCACGCGACGGCGCGATGCGCAGCGCTTCGAGATACACGGTCTGTAACACGAGCATGTGCTTGACGACGTCGCCGAAGAGCGCCTCCTCGAGCAGCTCCATGCACTGCAGCAAGCAGAACGCGTCGGGTACGACGTACTCTGCTCGCTCGCGGGCCATGGGGCGTCGCGGCCGGAAGAACGCCGCCACGCTGTCGGCGCCAAAGCACGTAGCGCACTTGTCGATGCCGCACGGGATGTCGCAGCGCACGTAGCGCTCCTGGGCGCGCAGCGCGCCGGGCTTGCGGCGGCGGCTCTTCTCCAGGAAGCTCAGTTCCGTTTGCACGTCGTCCCAGTGGGTGCGCACCCCCGCGGCGTGCGCCGTGAGCTGCTCGCGCGCCTCGAGGCGCTTCGCATCCGCTTCTGCCAGGTTCCACGCTGCCATTTTCACTTTTGAAGTGGGGGTTGAAACGTCCTTCAGGCAACCTTCGCGCAACAATATCAGTCACTATTGGCATGTCACTAAAGCGAACAGTCAAACGAAGGAGCAATCTGCTAGTTCATTAGTGACTTCACGGTACTGCTGTGCATGCATGCACAACCGTTCAATCACTCAACCCGCGTCCATGAGTCTCAACGCCATCGACTCGGCCGCCGTGAGCAGCGAGCTGCTGCTGCCGGCGTGGATGCGCGTGCCGTGCCCAACCTGCAAACGGAGCTACAAGTTCTACTGCCCCGTCTGCTGCTGCGCGATCGGCAAGCCGGAGGATGTGACCGTGCCATCCCTCACACTGCCGCTGCAGGTGCACATCTGGTTCCAGGACAAGGTGAAGAAGAGCACGGCACCGCACGCCAAGATATTGGCGCCAAGCAACGTGGAGATCATCCAGTACCCGTTGGTGACCACACAGGCGAATGGAGAACCAGCACCGCCGCTGAACTACACACGAGAGGACACGGTCGTGGTGTACCCTTCGTACGAGTCCGAGACGCTCGCCGACCTGACCGCAGAGGACCTGCAGAAGCTCAAGACGCTCGTGTTTATCGACTGTCCCTGGCAGAAAGCGCCCGCAATCCTGCAGGACCCCGCGCTCGCGAACGTGCGCTGCGTGAAGCTCGCCAAGCCGCCGCTCGAGAGCAAGTTCTGGCGCTACCACACGGCCGGCAAGGGCTGCGTGTCCACGATCGAAGGTGAGCTCAAATGATCATTATTCTCTATGGATGATCACTAATTTACTAACACGCGTGTGTATTGCTCTGCGATAGCGATCCAGCTGATGCTGGAAGAGTATGTCGAGGCGGCGCAGACAGCGAACGTAGCTCTACGTGAAGGCTCAGAGGACACACAGATGGCGGACTTGCTCTTCTTCTTCAAGCTGCTGTACTGCCAGATCACGGACAGCTACAACCGCGAGGTAAAAAGCAAGCCGCCCATGGACGAGGACGAGAAGGAGCGGCAGCGACTGATGCATGACCAGCGCGAGAAAGGCAAGAAGCGCCGCGTTGACAACAAGCTGGAGCACTGGCAACGCATCACACACGCAATCGCGGTGGGTGAGATGACAGAGCGCCCGCGCAACGGCCGCTGCTTCAACTGCAAGCAGCGCGAGCACGAGGCCAAGGACTGTCCGCGCCCGTGCCGCTACTGCAAGGACCCGGGCCACTGGAGCGGCGTGTGCGAGAACAAGAAGGCGCGCCACGAGCTCGAGCTCAAGCAGCAGATCCCCATCACCAAGGCCTTATAACAAGCCGCACAATAGATGCAAGCGTGGCGGTCTGGTTGTCCTCCTTAGGTGGTCATTTTTCTATGGCACTGGACAGGTGTCACTCAAGTGAAGAGCTACTTCCGTGTGTCACTCAAGTGAAGAGCTACTTTGTAGCTTACCGCACATTAGTCGCCATACATTTTCTCATACAAAATGGCTGATGGGATGGACCTGCGCTGACTTTAAACGTCCATTTTCTGGACGTGAGTGACCTCATAATTAAGGAAGACAAGAAAGACAAGCATGGGCTACGGCGACGATGGTGGCCCCAGCGGCAGCGAGGTGCTCGTGAACGTGTCCAAGGTGGTGCTGCTGCTGGTCAACATGGCGTTCATGGTGGCGGGCGCCATGCTCGTGTACTTCAGCCACCGCGTCAAGAGCTCGGGCTGGCTCGACGCGTTCCAGGGCGACTACGCCTGGGTCGGCACGACCACGTTCCTGCTCACGCTTATCCTGGGCGCTGTGGTCATGGGGCTCGCGGCGCTCGGCTGCTTTGGCGCGCTGCTGCGCCAGAAGTTGCTTCTCACGGTCTACGCAGTCGTACTCGTCGCCACGCTCATCTTCTTCGTCGTGATCGCCATCGGCGCCCACTCGGTCAACTCAAAGGCGACAGCCTGGGACGCCGTGCAGTTCCCCGCGGTCGAGTCCGAGACGTCCATCGGCGAGAACTTCAACCAGCTCTACTGTGCTGCGCAGGTGCCGTACTACTGTAATGAGGCGGGCGTAAACGACGTGCTCTCGATGTTCGGACAGTCGCTGCCTGGGACTTTCACGAGCTCCATGACCAACTTCACGAGCCTCTGCGGGGTCGTCAACGTCGCGCAGGTCGAGACCGTGTGCAAAGTCTGCGCGCTCGTGGCCCAGTACGACCAGTACTCGCCTGTGCTCGACTGGGCCCAGGAGAAATGTCCGCGCAACGCCAAGAATCAGGCCTGGTGCGGCAAGTTCCTGATCTCGGGTGGCAACGTGACCAGTCAGGGCAACGCCGTGGCCAACAACGCCCCCTACGGCCAGTGCCGCCCCGTCTTCTTTGACCTGATTGAGAAGTGGAGTAGCCTCCTCATGGGCGGCGCTATCGGCATCTGCTTCGCGACGGTCGCTGTGTTCGCGCTCACGATGGTGCTGCGCTGCAAGAGCTCCGCCTCGGATGATGATGTGCAGTACCCGTCGGCGGTCACGTACCCGACACGCGTCAACAACAACACCCAGCAGTATGGCAACACTTATGAGTCACAGCAGCAGCAGCAACAGCAGTATGGGAACGCCAATCAGTACGGCTACACGGCCGAGCAGCAGCAGTACGCCAATCAGCAGCAGATATACGCCAACCAGCAGCAGTACGGCCAGGCGAACGTGCAGTACGGCTACGCCAACCAACAGCAGCAGTACGGCAACCAACGGTACGACGACGGCGCGAATGCTCGCCAGCTCGCGAGACGCCCGCACAGTCCTTAACCAGTTCTCCAATGCAAGGTCTGTGAGTGACGCTCTCTCTCTCTTTGTATCGTTTGTGCGATTTATGTCTGCAGGGCGAGTGGGACCAATGGGAAGGACCGATTCTTCATCTAAAGTCAAGGACGTCAAGGCGCTCGTGTTGCTGGCTGTGAACTTAAGTATGTGTATGTATGGGCGAAGCTCTCAGGCCTTTGTCATCACGAGTTGGAATTAAACCTCGTGATGCATTACGTTGTTATATAAACACGAAGAGCTCTATTATAAATGAATGGTGGCTGGAGCCCTCACTCAGGCACTCGCGTCACGGGGCGTAAACTGGAAGCTCACGGTCTCATCATCCTGCTTGCGGTCCAGGTCGAGACAGAACTGGTAGAACGGCGAGGGCTTCTTGCCGTCGTCCAGGCTCGGGTCGCGCACGAAGAAGCGACGCTCGCGCTGGCGGCGCTTGGTGGCCTGCTTCTTGTTATTGAGCGCCATCTTGATGTGCAGCGGGTTGCGCGGTGGCACGAGCACCTTGGGGTTGAACACGCCCGTTTGCTCAATGTTGTAGTTGTCCAGCATGGCCTTCGGGTACTCGTTCGGGAGGCTCGGGCCCATCTCGGCCGTCCCTACGGAGAAAGAGGCGACCACCGGGTGGTAGTGGCTGGTCAGCAGCGCGAGCTCCCAGAGCGCGGTCGAGTATGGGTTCGTGAAGTCCGGGTCGTCCACGTCCGCTCGGTACTCGCCCGAGGACACGCGGTCGACGTCGCTCTCGAGCAACTGCTGGAGCTTCGAGTACCGGTGGAAGAGGCTGCGGATGAGCGACTGGACGGCCAGGATCTGGTGCGGCTGCAAGTGGATCGAGATGAGCAGTAGGCGCTTGATAAACGCGGCCACGCGGTCCACGACAATCTCCTTACGGCGGATGAACACGGCCTCAACGCACAGCAGCGCCGTGGGGAAGCAGCTCACGTCCTCACCCTCAGTGAACTTGCGCAGCAACTTGTACAGAATGTCGACAAACTCCTTCTCGTCCACCATGAGCTCCTGGCCGGGGCCCTGAAGCGTGCGCAGCCCCGTGAGCACGGCCTGGAGCGCGGAAGACAGCGGCAGGATGTCCTCCTTGAGCACGGCCTTGAGCACCTTTAAAAGGTCGATCATGATGTCCAGATTGATCAGGAACGCGTACTTGGCGAGCCCCTCGAGCACGGCCGGCAGCGCCGTGGAGTACGTCGCCTGCTTGAGGATGCGGAAGTAGACAAGCACGAGCTCGTGGAGGATGTCGGCCTGGGTCTTCTGGCGCTCCGACTTGTCCACGACGGCCTCGGCCTCCTTGAGGCCCGAGGCGATCGTGTCACCCTGGGTCTGCAGCCGACGGCGCTTCTTGCGGTCGTTCTTGGCCTTCTTGCGCGCGTCTTCACCCTGCTCCATGGTCACGTCCAGCGGCATGACGAGGAATGTGCGGATGATGTCTTGCTTCACGCGGTGTTCCTTCTGCTTGACATACGACGAGATCTGCTTCACGATCTCGTACGAGTACACGCTGCTCTTGTCGGCCTTGAACACGTCTTCGAAGGCCGAGCACGCGAGCTTGCGAAGGTTGGCGAAGTGCGAGTCCGCGATCGGCACGAGCGCCACGATGAGGTTCATGTGGAAGTTGAACGCGTACTTGGCCTTGAGCAGCTCCGAGAGGCAGCGCGCGCCGGTCTCGGCCATCGCGAGCTGCTGCTGCGCGTTCGCCGTGAGGTCCTTGTCCGGGTTCTTGCCCTTGATCCCCTCCGTCACGGTCTGCGCGCAGAACTTGAGGAACGTCTGGTAGTTGTTGAGCAGCGAGGCCTCAAAGTCCTGCATCTTTTGCACGGTCTTCTTGAGCGGGCGGCCGTTCTGCTTCTCGTCGCTCGTGAGGCGGATGCGGTAGTCCGGCAGAATGTCCAGGAACACGGAGAGCTGCGAGAGCATGCTGAGCTTCTTCACGGTCGTGTCTGGGTCGCGACACAGGAACTGCAGCTGCATGATCTTGCTAAAGTTCTTCGGGTGCTCCTTGTTCTTCTTGAACGCGTCCTCGGGGCTCTCAAGAATGCTCTCGCAGAGCTGTGCGATCTCGATCTTCTTGGCCGCCAGTCGGTGCTCGCGCTGGATGCGCAGGTCCACTTCGCTCAGCTGCGGCTTGGCCTTCGCGGCCTTAGCTTTGGCGTCCGGCGTCACGTCGTCCGCGACTTCCTCGAACTCCATGTCCGACACGTCCGAGTCAAGCTCTTCGCCGTCGCTTCCCGCTTCTTCTCCTTCTTCTTCCTCTTGTTCTTCTTCAGACTCCAGCTCTGCTGCCGCGGCCGCTTCCTTCGCCGCCGCATCCTTGGCGTCACCTTCCTTCTGGACGTCCTCAATGAGTGACTTGTTCTGACGCACACTGCCATCCATGAACTTGACTGGCAGCTTGCTGGTCAAATCGATGCGCTTCTGGTTCTCCCAGCCAGCCTTCCGCGGACGCGCCTCGAGCTTCTCCAGTGGCATGTCTTCCTCATCGTCATCGTCGCCATCCTTCTTCTTCTTGTCGCTCGGCTTGACGACCTTGCCTTTGTTTGCCTTCGGGTGGGTCGACTTGCTCAGCTGCTTGGGGTCCATCTTCATGAGAAAGGACGAGAACGTCGAGTTCTCCCCAAAGAACTCGACGTCCTCGTCGTCCACCTCCACCTCCTCTTCGTCCGGCTTCTGCTGCTGCTTGGCCGCCTTCTTGCCGTTCTTGGCATTTGGCTTGCTGTTCTTGTTGTTGCTTGTCTTGCTGTTGGCGCTGTTCTTGCGCCCGCTGCTGCTCTCGTTGCCGCGGCCCTTGGCAGCCGCAGGCGCACCCGCGTTCTGGTGTTTGGCCTTCTTGTTGCCCTTCGCGGCGTTGGCCACGCCGCCACCGCCGCCGCTCGACTGCTTCCTCTTGTTGCCCATGGTGATAATGAGAAATGAGAGCACCAAGCGACACAGAGGACCAACCAAAAGCGAGCGCTTACATTCAGACAACATTTTCAATTCGGCGACTCTTCAAGCAACAATCGGGTAACCTTCGCATGACGTACATTCCGATAACATTTTTGATTTCGTCCCAGAAATTTGAATCTTGAAAATGGCGACCAAGTCCAAGAAGCAGGCCATGCAGGTGAGCGTCGTCGTGCGCGTGCGCCCGCTGCTGCCGCACGAGGCGCGCGAGACGTCAGTCGTGCATGTGACGCACACCAAGCAGCGCGACCAGTCGGGGCTCGTGACGCTCTCGCCGCGCGCCGGCAGCGCCGAGCAGTCCGCACTCTTCGCGTTCGACAAGTGCTACGACGCCGAGACCCCGCAGCGCGTGCTCTTCCAGCGAGAGATCGCGCAGTCCGTCACGCGCGTGCTCACGGGCGTCAACACGACCATTTTCGCGTACGGTCCCACGGGCGCAGGCAAAACGTTCACGATGGAGGGCTCGAAGAAGAACCTGGGCATGATTTCGCGCTGCGTCAAGCAGCTCTTCCAGGTCGTCGCCGACGACTCGGAGCGCGCATCGCTCGTCGATTTGTCGTACCTGGAGATCTATAACGACCGCATCTGCGACTTGCTGGTCGCAAAGGCGCAGAAGGTGGATCTCCCAATCCGCCAGCAGGTCGACGGCGGCATCGCTGTCCACGGCCTCACGAAGAGGCGCATCGCGACGTTACGTGAATTTGAAGAGCTCTACGAGGCAGGCAGCGCTGGTAGGAAGAAGGCACGCACAGAGCTGAATGCTGAGTCCAGTCGCAGCCACAGCATTCTCATGCTGCACGTGACAACCACGGACGACGCGAGTGGCGAGGTGCGCTACGGCAAGCTCCATCTGATCGATCTCGCGGGCTGCGAGGACAACAGGAAGACCGGCAACAGCGGTGTTAGGCTCGCCGAGAGCGGGAAAATTAACATGAGCCTCTTTGTGCTGGGAAAAGTTATCTCAGCGCTCAACTCGGGCGACCTTCAGCGCATCCCGTTCCGAGACAGCAAGCTTACGCGGCTGCTGCAGGACAGTCTCGGCGGGAGCAGCCATGCAGTAATGATCTGCAACGTGTCGCCGATCGCGAGCATGTATCAGGAGTCACTGCAGACACTGACGTACGCATCCAAAGCCCGAGGCATCGTGAACGATGTGGCGATCAACCGGACTGCTATTGTAGCATCAACTATCTCGAAAAAAAGCGAAGCTGGTCGACGAGCGGACCTCTTGTCACAGCCCTTAGCCAGCAATGTGATGCTGAAATCCGATGCATCAGAGACTTCCTCGAGATCCTTGTCTTCTGCGCCTCGACAGAGCGTGGGCTCGTCGCGTCCGATGGAGAGCAAGCTTGCAGCATGGCGTAAGTCGAGGAGCAGCAGCTCGCGTACAGCAAGCAACTCTGCTGAAGTGAAAGCACCACAGAGCAAGAGCACGGCAGGATTGAAGCGGAAAGCGACGACTTCCATTGGCGAACCAAGGTTGACACCAACAACATCCACCCCACTGGCGCAACAAACCGCCGCAACCTCCTCGTGGACAAAAGCTGTCGTGAACCAAGTAAGCAAGCCCCCAGCCTCTTCCGAGTCAAAGAAGTCCCGATTCTCGATTCTAACTCCGTCAGTCTCCAGTAAAGTGCGAGACCCCGTCACAATCGTGAAGGGTGCGCGCTCTTCAGTCTCCAACATGCTGCCGAACAAAGCGCCAATTTGTACTGGAAGCCCCACGAGCGATAAGGAGAATCAACCAGCATCAGCAGCGAATGCAATCAGGTATGCTGCATTTTCCTCTACTGCCATGTTGAACATTTGCTGACCTCTGAATTCCTTTTGTTATATTGTCCACCCAGCGAGGAAGAGAAGCCGGTGTTTATTGCCAAGAAGCTCATCGGACTGGCGATCGACTTGGAGAAGAGGAAGCGCTTCCGCGCAGCATCCTGTCTCTTCCAGCGTGCATATCACGTGTTCCCAGTCAAAATGGTGGAGCGTATGCTGCTGCTGGAGGGCGAATACTTCGAGGCCGCGGCGACGTTCATGCCGAGCCAGCAAATGGAAACCTCTGCCTACGTGCGTCTCGTGATGGAGAGGGATTTGCTGGAGATTCTCAACTCAGGTAGCAACGACGAGCTCCTGGAGCTCTACTCGATTGGCGACAAACGCGCCGAGAGAATTGTTGAAGCGCGGCCATTTTCTCAGGTACGACGCTGTCGCTGTGGGGCTGTTCACCAACTATTGATTGGCGATTCTGATGACTGGTTCTGTGTGGTATTGTCTGCTCTTTGACAGCTCTCGGACCTGCTCCGCGTGCAGGGAATCGCGGATAACGTGCTGCAGAGGCTGCACGCGCAGCACACTGCGTGGGAGAACCCCGTCTGAGGTTGCGTGTACATTACTTGAGTTCGTAACTTATACTAAATATTGATCGGGTTATAATGTGAAATCTGGGTTGTCCTATAGATATCCATGATGTCCTATTCATAGAGCTGTTCAATTGCCCTATAATTATTCTGGATGTCCTAGACTGTCACCTAAAGCGGAGCTGGTGTAAGAAGCTTGGCACCTCTGTGTCCCCGCAACACGTTTGCGTGCACCAGGGCGAGAGCAGCCACGTTCAAGGAATGCCTGGTCGCTTAGGATGTGACTAGTACGTGAATCTCGCACTGAATTGCTTGCCCCACATAAAGCGTCTGAAATTGGTCGAAAAATCCCAAAAATTAAGAAATTGTTTCCCCAAAATGTTCACCTCCTTCCTTTATTCATCGTCACTTATGCACGCATACTCATTTTCATCGTCACAATCAGTTTCATATATCACCACGCGCACGAGTCTCAGTCGCCTTCTACCAGAACGGACACCAACCGTAGTAGAGTTGGCAGAGGTTCTCGTGGGACGTCGCCTGCATGATGAGACGTTCGACTTGCGCGTCGACCGAGAGTACCTTTTGGCCGTCGTCAAAGTCGCGGCCCACGAGTTTCTTCTTCACGCGCTCGATGACCGACAGCGCCTTCTCGTTCAGCTGCGGCAGCTCGGTTATGGTGCTCAGCGACTGGCCGCCTATGTTTGCCGTATCCTGGATCGATCCGCGCGAGAGGCTCGACGCCCCACCGTCCAGCGCATCCATGTTGAAGCCAAACATGCTCTCAGACGAGTGGCGGCGGCGCGTGGGCGTCGAAGTTGAGACCACTGAGGACGTGCTCTTCACACTGCCGACCACGATCTTGTCATCTTCAGCGGTGCCATTGCCCGCGTCGCTCCCCGAGCGCTGGCTTGTGTCGTTCACGCCATCTGCACCCGTCTGCTCCGTCGAATCGTCCTCAGGTTGTGCGTGCGATGGCACTGCATCCTTCTTGAGCAGACGCCAGTTGATCAGCGGGTCGTACACGAACGCTTCAAGCACGGCCATGAGACTGTCACGATTGTCGCGCAGCACGCGCATGGACGCCTCGCACGTGTATCGAAAGTTGCCCTCGATGCCACTCACCTCCATGGCCTGCGTGAGCATGCGCGTGAGTCTGAACGGAATCTTTTCCGGGTACTTGTCGCGCTCCATGGCGACTTCGAAGCAGTCACCAAAGTCAATGTGCACGAGCTTGCCCGAGACGCGGTCGAGCATCAAGTTGCTCGGGTGCCGGTCGCCCAACCCGAGGATGTACCCGGCCATGGACATGACGGCCAGCGAGCGCGTAAAGTTGCGTCGGCGATCGAGCCAGACCTCCGAGTCCTGGCTCTTGAGCCACAGCACGCGGTACAAATCCTGGCCCGTGGTCTCGCCCAGCGCGTACTTGAACGCCTCGACCTTCTGCATGAGCGGGAGCTTGTCATAGTCCGGCGCCATCTGCACCATCAGGCGGTGCTCGACGTTCAGCTGGATCTTGCGGGCCTCGCGGTAGTCGCGGATGAGCTGGTGCAGCGTATCGCAGAAGGGCACCCAGCCGATGAGCCCGCTCGTGTGCGAGAGTGGCAGCACTGAATAGCGCTCGATCGCCAGGTTGCGTTTACTCGTGTCGCTGTCGTTCGCCAGCAGTGTGTTGATTACGCCAAAGAGCTGCATCACACGTTCGTCCTGGCGCAGATCCTCGTGTCCCTTGAGCAGGAACGGGTACGCCTTACCGTCGCTGCCATTGATCGTGACCTTACGGGGGCGCTGCTTGGACGTGAGCACCGTTACCTTGTTGTCAAATGACTGGATGCGCACGATCGGCGCGCCAGCCTTGTACGTACCGGGGACAGCCAAACTGAGACTGTGGACGACCGAGAGTAGCTTTGGGCCAACGTTTGCGAGCTCCAGCGTCGAGAGATTCGCGAGCTGCTTGCGGATCTTGGAGAAGACGTTGTAATAGATGTCCCAGGCCTGATTCAGATCGTCCAGGTTGCGCGTCTTTTCATACACGTTCGACCACTCCTTGGCGTGCTTGAGGTCGCGCGCGAAGGCCTGGTAGAAGCCCACCTCGCGCAGCGTTGGCGCCTCTTCCGTGCCGATCTTGTCCATAAGTTCGTGCAGCGGCGCGAGCTCGGCAATCATCGCGCTCGTGTCGCGGTTGTTAAAGTAGTGTTTCGATGCCTCTTCCAACGCGCCATGCCAGAGCTCGTTCCACAGAATCGCGACGCGAATGAGTTCGCGCGAGACCATGTCGGCCTCATACACGAGCTTGGATGAGTGGCGCCGCACGGCCGCGAGGATGCCCTCGGCCGCCGCCTTTCGCTTGGGGTTGAGCGCTTTCGAAGCGACCGTGATCGGGTAGATCAGTGCCTGTGGATGGGCCTGGCCAATACGCGAGAGCAGCTCATGCAGCAGCTCGTTCATCTTTGCGTTCGGCGAGTCGATACGCGCAATGAGCTGCGGGATAACATCAAGCCACGTGTCGATGGACACATCCTGAAAGCCCTCGCTCATGGCCGCGTGGACGTCATTGCGAGCGCCGTGCGCGAACCAGAGCGTAAGCAGCCGGAGCACGTCTTTGGTCACGTCGTAGCGCGTGTGGCCGAACGAGATGGACCGGAAAAAACCCTGGATCGACGGCGCTGCGTACCGCTTGACCTGGTTCGGGTCATTCTGGTCCTTTACCGTGGCCTCGAGTGCGCGGAAGTTCATGAGCGCCCACTCGTGCCACGCACGGTGGTTCGTCGGGTCGAGCTTCGTAGCGGTCTCGAGGCACCCGAGCACCTGGTCAAAGACCTCATCCGACTGCTTCTTGGGCTCGAGCAGCGACATCTGCCACTCGCCCAGCTGGATGTACACCTGCACGCGCAGCTTGACCATGTCCTCATTCTTCTCGTCACCGTGGTGCTCAAGCGCCTCGATGAAGTGCGTGATCTGCTTGAGCGCAATCTCCTCCTTATTCTCGGACCAGAGGTGGCGCAGATAGCTGAACGCCACGCGCGGATCCGCACTCGAGCCGTCGGCCAGCGACGCGATACCGTTCGCAAAGCCCCCGTAGTTGCGTGAAACGCCCACGTCGCCAAAGTTGATCGGCAGTGGATTGTATGGGTCCTTCTGCACGCTCCTGATGAATGGCTGAGCGCCCACGCGCCACAGCGCGCTTGCAGCCATGTTGATATGGCCTGACTTGCGACAAAGACGAGCATACTTGAGCCAGATGTCCACATCTTCGCGCGGGTCAAAGACTAGCGAGCGTACAAGCATAAGGCTCTGCCAGACCTGGATGTTGCGGTCGACGCCGAGCACGCGGCGCGTCCACACAGTCTGCAACTTTGTCAGCGCGGCACGTTTCTCGTGGTCGTAGGACGTCGACGAAGACGACGAGACAAAGTTGAGGCTGCTTATGCTCTGCTTGCGTCTCGAGGTCGTCGACGCTGGTGCAGACAGGAGCGTGAGCTCGCCGTTGTTCTTGTATGCAAAGGTCTTGAGGTACGCAACAATCTCTTCCAACTCGGTCAGCATCTGCAGGTTCACGATCGACGGCAGGTACGCACGCCCGTAGCTCTCGCTGACTAGGGACCGTAGCGTCGGGTCCATGACTTTACGGCATTGGTAAATGGAGCCCAACGCTTCCTCGAGCTCCATCCGGCGGATCGCGACCACGGCCTGGAACAAATGGGTCTCGGTCTCGTCCATGTCCGAGTTGATGTACCTGGGGATGGCGTCCCAGTTCTGCAGTGAGAAGGCCACACGCGCACCATTACTACAGAGCTCCTTCTTCAAAGCTGGCGGCACATCGAGCAGCTTGCCGCCGTCCTGTTCGCTGTTTGGATCGCGGTCCTCGCCATAGATCTTGCTCCACGTTTCCTGCACGTGGTCGTTCAGCTTGCGCCACTCACCAATCGCGTACAGACAACGCATTTTGCCGAAGATGGCTTCAACATTGTCGGGCTGGGTTTTGAGGATGCGATCGTGGGTCTCGAGCGCATCATCCCAGTTTAGAAGTTTCTCGTGCCATGAGGCCTTGACTTCAATGCCCGGGAGCAGGTTTAGCGCGTACTTGAGGATACCACGAGCGGCCTCGGGCTGATTGAGCTTCGAGTTGATGCTGATCAGAGCCTGGATGCCGTCGGCGCTTGGGTTTGTGTTGAACTCGAGCTCCTTGTAATGCAGCGCCTTGGCGAACGAGTGGCACTTTTCGGCAAGCGAGCCAAGCATACGGATATCAATTGGCAGCGGCTGGTCGTCGTGCTCCATGAACTCAGCCAGGTTAAGCAGCGTCTGCAGAATCTCAGACGGCAGGTGAGAGGACTGAAACGCGGTCTCCAGGGCACGGATCAGATTGTCCTGCGTTGGGGAGCTCAAGTGTGGCCACACACTCACAAATGACGCGTTGAAGAGCTCCTGGGCGAGCGGCTGGTAGACTGACGCGAGTTCCTTGCAGGCACGCAGCACGGGCGACGGGGATTCACGTAACAGCTCAACTGAGAATGCGCGCATCCACTCATTCCAGTCCTCTTTCGTGCTGCGCTGGGACGATTCCCAGGCCTTCATGAGGTTTTTCTGGTCGCATGGTAGGCTCTTGGCCTCTTCCTGGACGCCTCCGTTCTCTTTCATCTCTGCCGAGACGGCGTCAGCACGCGACTTGAGTGGATCTGTTGCCCAAGACGCAACAGGAAGCGGCTGGTGCTTGAGAATTTTGGACACGAGCAGGTCGTAACGGTCAAAGATGTCGTTGTTGCGCGATGCCTGGCGACCAAGTACCTGGCTGATCACGGGCACGAAAATCGCGTAGTCGTCGCCCATGGTGTACACCATACAGCACAGGCAGTCCATGGCCAGGTACACGAGCTCATGCTGCGACGAGATCACACGCGCGAGCATGTGGATGATCTTGGATGCGTACACGCTCACATTGAGCTTCTTGACGAGCGAACCCAGCGAGCCTAGCCCTTGTTTCCTCGCATTCAGGTCCGCATCACTCTGGATCAGCGCCACCAACGCTGGGATGATTAAGTGCAGGTACCCGTCGAGCAACCTCCCCAACGACACTGCGGTCTTGAGCACAAGCAGCGTCCTCGGGCGGCTTGGGTTGTCTCGTTCCGTACGGATCACACGCAGCAGCTGTGGGATCAGGTCTGGCAGATAGACGCGGAAGTGTTCGCCCAACGAAGTTGCGAGCTTTTTGACCAGGTTGAGCACTTCTTCGAGGTGTTCGTCCCAGTAGCTGTGTACGATCGAGAGCATTGCGACGTGGTCCAGGTGCGGCTGAATTTGCTCCTCGACTATCTGCACGAGGTCGCAGAGCTGCTCAAAGAGGAATTTACGCAGCGACCGGTTCACCTTCTCCATTGTGTACAGGAACGCTGGGATGATCTTGTCCAAGTGGGCAGCTACGCGCTTGCGCTGACTCTTGCAGATATACATGATGGCCACAAACGTGCCCTGATAGTGCACCGAGTTGCGCGGTTCGAGCAGAATACGGATGAGCGCGTTCACAGCCACGGTAGGGAAGTACTGCGCCGAGTCATCGATCATAGATGGCAGAATGTCATCCGGAGGCGCCTCGAGCGTCACGTTCGAGAGGTTTCCGCTTGTCTGCTTGTCTTTCTTGGTCTCCTTTCGAGGCTCAGCAAGCAACAGCGGCACCTCGAGCTTTGCATCTTCATCACCCACGCCGCCACCACCAGTCCACGCTGGGAACGCGTTGCTGAAGGCATTGTTCGTGCCGTTGAGGGTCGCTCCTGACACGCCACCAAAGTTCACAGCGCCACCGCCGTTGCCATTGACCATCGATATGTCGACCATGTGCGTTCCACCTGGGAGTGCATTGACATTGTAGTTCGCGCCTGCACCAGCCGCACCGAGCGCTCCGCTGCGGAACTCCTTCGTAGGCGCCTTGGCGATCTTGCCCAGCTTCTGCAAATGGAATAGCCGAAGGTTGTACGGATCCAGCGCGCCAATGATGCCCAGTGTCCTGCCAGCTTCGATTCGCAATGGTTCATTCGAGTCACCGGACTTCTGAAGCGCTTCACAGAGCAGGTCGAGCAGCTCGGGGTACTCGTGGTATGGGAGGACGACGTACCCTGTGGACGAGACCAGCTGGCCCAGCGTCTTGATGGCCACCTGGAGAATCTGCGGATTGCTTGAGTCGCGTATCTCGTCGATCACTTCCGGTAGCAGCTGGCTCAGGAATGGTGTGAGCTCCTGGGCGCCGACCTCGGCCAGATCGCCCAGCGTCGCGAGGATCGCCTTGCTCACCGTCACGGTGCTGCGGCTGTGGCTGCGACGCGCCGAGTCCTCGCGCAGGTTCTTCATAAGCGCCTTAAGGATCGGCAGCACGTACGGTTTGGCCAGTTGCCCGGCCGAGCGCAGCAGACAGCCGATAAGCAGTGCGCCTTCTTCTTTCCCACGGGTGTCGCCACTGAACTCGAGCTCAGCGAGCAGCTGCACGAGCGTCTGCCGGAGCGAAGGCAGCACGGTCGACGGGTTGTGGTGTGTGAGTCGTCCGAGCATGCTCATGGCCTTCTGGCGAATTTCAAACATCTCGTCGTTAAGCGCGATAAACAGACACCGGAGGTTGTCGTTCTGTGCGAGCAGCGGGTCGAAGCGCGAGTCCAGAGACGCAAGCACCTGGAGCCGAATGCTCGCCTCAGTATCAGCAATGCCCACCGTCAGAAGTCGCTCAAGCACGGCCGTCACGGGGCTTGAGAAGTCCTCCGAGGTTGCCAGTACACCGCCACGCTGCTCTTCGCCGGGTGGCAGGAGCAGCTTGCAGCACGTGGTCGCTGCGCTCTTACGGATGGCCGCGACCTCGTGGTCGAGGAACTTGACGACCGTCTCGTGCACAAACTGCATGATCGGGATGTGTCGGTTGCCCTGGAAGTCAAATGTCGCGAGCGTCTCGAGTGCCAGCGCCTGCATTGCAATGGCCGAAGACACATCCATCATCGAGGTGGATATGGAGTGGCCTGACGAGTCCGAGCTGCCACCGGCGCCAGCGATGTTCATGTTAGCCTTGGTATTGTTGATCGCCGACGAAAGCATGGACAGCAAACCGCCAGATGATACGGACATAGACGACGTTTTGGTGCGGCCGCGGGTACTTGTGGGCGTCGTAGACGAGCCACCGCCGTCACCGCTCCGCCCAAAGCTCAGGATCGAGCTCAGGCGCTCAAAAAGCTTGAGCTGGATGATTGGTCGCTGCGCTGGGATCTTCTTGACGATCGTCGTGAGCGCCTCCACGAGGGACGCGTCCAGGTCGTTTTGGAACAGCGGCGAGACCATGGCTTCAATGTCCACGCGGACAAGACCGGGTCCGACAGCCTCGGCCAGCATCCGCAGACACGCGAGCGCCTCTTTATGCGTGTCAAAGTCCTTCTTCTTGACCTGGAGCCCGACTTTGATGCCCGTCATGATCGACGACAGCGTTTGCTCGTCTCTTGCGAGCGATGGTCCGATCGCGAGCGACAGCTTGCCGATCGACAGTAGCGCGTCCGCGCGGATCGTCGTGGTCGCCGAGAAGAGCACCTCGAGCAGGTGGCGCATGCACGGGCGGTAGAACTTCTCCACGAAGGCCGACGTGTTGAACTTGGCGAGGCGTGGGAAGAGGTTCACGACCGCAGATCGCACTGTCGCGCTCTTGTGCTCACGCAGGTGGAACACGAGCTCGCATACGCGGCCGTAGTGCGGGTGCATGAAGTCCCCCGTGTTGCGCAGCAGCTCGTTCACGATGAGCAGCGCGCCGTGCGTGGCGTCCGATGTGTTCCGGCGACACGCGCTCTCGGCCTCGTCCAGCGCGCGTGTGCACCAGGAGCTCTTGCGGTTCGACTCGCGCTGCTGGATGAGTGAGAAGCACGTTTGCAGCGACTCGGACGCGCTCACGCGCACGGCGAGCTTCGAGTCCCAGAACGCGCTCCAGATGAAGTCAAAGTACCGGTCCATGTAGCGGAACGCCGTCGACGGCGCGTTCACTGCGATTTCCTTGAGGATCATCACGGCGGCGTGACGGCGCACGTGGAAGGTCTCGTTTTTGAGCCACTCGAGCGCGGGACGCACGTGGTAGTCCTCGACGAACTCAATGAGGCTCGTGCCGCCCGTGGACACGATGTGACCCAGCGCCTTGGCCGCGAGCCGCAGTGTGGGCGGGTCGGCGGCCGGGATCTTCTCAAATACCTTGGTGAGAGAGTGCGCGAACTCGATGATCGTCTGGTCGTTGCGCTCGGCGATGAAAAGCTCCACGAGCTCGTCCATGGCGGCGATACCGCCCATGCGGTCGAGCGTGTCGCTCGAGTTGCACAGGTCCATGAGCCGCGAGCTGATGTCCGTGACCCACTTCATGTAGAGCGCGTGCGAGAGGTCGCGCGACTCGGACTCGATGAACTTGCGCAGGTCGCGCGCCGCGCGGTGGCGCATCGTCGAGCTCTGGCTGCGCAGCCCCGGGAGGAAGCGGCCGAGACTGTCGCCCGCCATCGATCTCTCGCGCGTGCTGATGGCTGTGTGGCTGAGGAGTGTGGAGCTGGCTGACTACAGACGCCGCCGTGGAGGACGCACACGCACTTGCTCGTATGTCTCGCCCTTTACAAATGCGCGACTTGCATCGGGAAGAAGGGGGAGAGTGAAGCTACTTGTATAGAGGTTTATGAAATGAGTGCATGAGACAATATATGAAAGAAAGATTGAGTAGATTCCAGTTAGATTCCGAATCGATTGGATTATTTATGTATCTACATGTATTGAAATGTGATATCATAGAGGCTGATGGTAAAGATAACAGTTATAAAAAAGTATTTAGATGATTACCTGCTGTATCGCGTCATTTTCCTGTCTGGTCCGCGCTAAAAAGCAAAAAACAGTCGAAAATGACGGAGCTGCCGCAGGTGAGCAGCTCCAATGACTGCCGCGTGCTCACACAAATGTGCTCCTATCTAACACGTGCACGCATACTCATTTCAAACAGGGACTCGTCGATGGCGACTGGCCGATCGTGACGGAGATCGAGCTGCTCAAGCGCGTGCAGGCGATGCACAGCCAGCTCGACGAGAAAATCCGCAACATGACGCAGGAGCTCAAGACGAATCGGCTCTACCCGCGCAAGGTGCGGTTGCGTGTCGATACAATAGTGATCGCATATATATGCACGCGCGTGTCCTCACTGTGGTGGTAATTGTGCCATTTGTGTGCTATTTGTGTGCTGCAGACGGACTCCAAGGAGCTGCGCATCCGCTTGTACCACACGTTCACGCCACCGGTCGCGTCCGAAGCGGAAGACACGCCCGCGACGCCTGGGCGATGGACGCTGCGCATTGAAGCCGTGGACACGAAGCTGGGAGAGTCGAGCGTGGTGGTATGTATCTGGTGTGTGTATGTATATGGACAACAATCAATACGAAGGCTGAGCTGACTGTCGTGATTGGTTAGAATTTCGCGACGTACTTCCGGAAAGCGACCATCGAGCTCGACCCGCGCATTTACGCAGACTCGATCATCGAGGTATCCTAATTGTCATTGTTGCTTGAAACTCTTTCCTCTGGTCTATATTTATAGTGTTAAACAACCTCTGTTTACAGTGGACGAGCTTCCACAAAGCGCACCACGACGTGAACGGACTGGAGATTTCTCGCAGCGGCCACGCGCCGCACACAGTGCGCATCAAGCTGCTTCCAGCGCAGACACCCGAACGCTTTGCCATCTCAGCGCAGCTGCAGAGTACGATTGGGGAGTTCCTGAGTCCCGCGAAGGCGTTCACGAAGCAGAACATCGTGATGGCGACCTGGGAGTACATCAAGCGCAGAGACCTGATCAAGGAGGACGACTGCCGCGTCATCGTGTGCGACGCCACGCTCGCGCAGGTCTTTGACTGCGAGCAGCTCGCGTTCACGTCTGTGGTCGTGGCGCTCAAGCCGCACCTGACGCCCGTGAACTCGATCGACCTGGAATACGCGCTCAGTCTCACAGGATCGTCCTCGGATGAAATTTTGGACGAAAAGCACTTTGACGTGGACGTTGGCGCAGTGGACCTGCTGGAGAAGGCCCGAGAGCGCGTGCTGGTCGAGTGGGAGGAGCTCAACCAGGAGCAGCAGAAGGACCTGAGTCTGCTCAAACAGCAGGAGAGCGACATCGTCGAGCGCCTGCACGAGCACTGCAGGAAGCGCGAGTGGATGCACCAGTTTGCGAGCGACCCCGTGGGCTTCATGAAGGACGTGGCACTCTCGCAGCAGGCCGACCAGCAGGTATGTACCCTGTTCTGGCACCTTGGACTGACTGACCTGGTTTTGACAAAATATGTTTTTATGGCATTTTTATAGATCCTTGTTGCGGAGGCCGAGACGGACGAGATTAATGTGCCCCACCCGCAGCAGTTCTCGCAGCCTTGGGTGCGCGAAGTGGTCTCGAACCTGCTCACGACGCCTGCAACGACCCACTGAGCTGAAGCGTGACGAACTCATCGATAGCGGAGATTCAATTCACACTTCATCCATTTCCTCAGAGAAATGCAGAGTCACGTCTATGACAACAACGCGCATGAGCACATAGCTCAGTCTTGCAGCATTTGACGTATAAATATTGCCTGCGAGTTGTACGTAGTCTGAACAGGACGCGCTCTATTGCTGATCAAGTCGCAGGTTTGCATGAGAGCTCGTCTGAATAAAATTGTATTTTTGCCAAGATCAAACCTAAAAATAGTGTTGTTGGTAAATAAACGCTTTTGATTGGCTAGATGGGGTTTGTAAAAATAACCTCTGAAAAATGACGCGACGTTTCGAATACCGTATCAAAGTGTGTCAAAATAGGGTGACTCGTTTCACGAAAAGTCATTTTTCCACAGCATTTGCGACTTGAAGCCCCGATGGCCATGAACTCTGCAGCGTCCACGCGGCTGCGCTGCGACCCGACGGACTACGCGAAGAAGCAGCAGGAGAAGAAGGAGCGCGCCAAGGACCTGCGTGAGCAGCGCACCAAGGGTGTCTTCTCGGACGACCACACGTTTGCACCAAAGTGCGTAGCTCGTCGTGTTTCGAACGGGGCACTCTCAATCGCCTCCAAGAGCTACGCTAATGCTGTGTCTCTTGCTGTACGACTGCCTTGCGTGACTGCTTCTGCAGGACAAACCCAAAGTCGAAGGCGCCCGAGTCGGCCTCGCGCGAAGAACAGGAAGCGCACCGCGCGCTGCCAGCGTCCAACTCGTTTGACGACATGCCCATCCGACCTGGTACGTTGCCCTTGCTCCAGCATTTGTTATGCCTGTCGCTTTGCTTTGTTTCCCTTCCTCGCTGTATGGAATGAGTGCTGAAGACGCCGCCTCTTCGTCACAGCGAAGCGCATCCCGCTTCCTTCCAATAACGCCCGTAGTAATAACAATAATCATGATGATGACGAAGCCCCCGCGGCCGACGACGCGCTCGACAACCTCTCGCGCAAGTTTCCCAAGAAGCCGCCTGCAAAGCAGGCTGTGAGTCGCTCGCCCACGCCGCTCGAGCCAGGTACATTCATAGTTTATTACTACCATTTCTTGTTTCGCTCTTGTAGTCCATTGCTCGTGCTCACTTGGGTCGTGGGCAGAGCATGACACTTTGTTTCGAGAAGTCAAACGCGCCACAGGGAAAGAGCTGGATGACCTGCCGATCCGCCGCGCGAACTCTAGCGCTCCGGCAACCAAGCATACGGGGCCTTGTCTCCGCAACTCCAGCTGTGGCTGTCCACAGTGCTCTGGCGGGGCGACCGTGGCTGCAACATCATCACGTCCAGATCCGCCGGTGCGGCGCCGTGAGATGAAACCCTCGGCTTCTGCTAACGACGACCCATACGCGTGCCAGTCCAACACTTCGCGCTCATATAGTGGACAACACGAGATGGAGGTAAGCTGCATGGGAGTGCACTTGTAGGCTCACAATTTAGAGTGAAGACACTGACAGCTCTTCCCACAGAGCTCTCTGGCACTCCTCAAGTCCAAAATGTCGCGCAGAAAGTCGCGATCGGCGCCGACGAACCAAGCATCGCTCTTCGTGGAGAAGAGTAGTTCTGCAGCGCATACGGCAAGAAATCCGCCTTTTTCTTCTACCCGAGCTCAGCCTCCTGCCGCTACAGCAGCTCCAGGACGAGCAGCCCCGGCCGCTGCAGTACCACCCTCAAAAGCGAATAAAGCAGCACCAGCCTCTCGTAGTCGCCAGCAACAGGAAGAGCCGCAAGACGACTACCCTCCGTCGATCTCGAGTGGATACACCATGCCCGACGATATGGTGAGACACTAGGCTGCTATGCATACTTCGTGTATAGAATCGTGATGTACTAACCAAACCTATGAATGCCACCGATGGAATCCAGGACGAGTACGCGGACCAGAGCGAAGAGATGGAAGAATGCGACAACTGCCACCGGCGCTTCAACCTCACGTCGTTTCCCAAGCACCGCAAGATCTGCGAGAAAGTGTTCTCTGCGCAACGCAAGGTCTTCAACATGGCTGCGAAGCGCCTCGAAGGCACAGAGGCCGAGAAAATTGCCAAGAAATCCGCCGGTGGCGGGAAGAGCGGTGGTGCAAATGGCAAGAAAGGCGCAACGGCGGCGCCAGGAGAGCAGCCGTTGAACAAGAAGCCCGACTGGAAGTCCAAAAGCAGCGCGTTTCGCGATGCCATGAAGAACAGTCGCGACGTCACAGTGGCGCTGAAAGAGGGCCGTGAGCTGCCACCCATGAAGCCCTCGGCACCGGACCCGAGCTTAATTCAGTGCGAGTACTGCAGTCGGCGGTTCAACGACAAGGCTGCCGAACGACACATCACCTTTTGCCGCGAGAAGACGCAGCGCGACAGCTTGGCCAAGGGCCCGCCAAAGAAAGCGCCAGTACCTGCTGCAAAGCCGGCTCGCGCGCCTGCAAAGAAGAAATAGACCATCTAGCCTGCATACACGAATGATATAATTTAGCAATAGTTCATAGAACTGCTGTGTCTCCTTTATGCATCATATCTGCCGACACAGTTGAAGCCCTTCAGCGTTCAGCCGAGCACGAAGAGTTTGTCGTTCGTGTGCAGCACGGTGTCTGGATCTGGACAAGTGTATACGTACGGGAGAAGGTTCTCAAGGATAGGGTTCGGATGCCGCAGAATGCCGATGGCCAGTATGTCGCGCCTCAGGAACTCCATGAAGATGTCCAAGAACTTCCCACCGACGGAACGTTCGTCCACGCAAATGGAAAACAGGCGACGATGTTGCTTCAATGGATCACGGCTCATGCCACCACCGCCAAGATGGGAAGAGCTCGATCCCGATGCCAAAGACTCAACCACATCTGTGATATACGGGTTGTAGAACCTCTGGCATACGATGCGATCCAGCACGCTTGAAAGGAAAATCTTACCACTCGCGAACGATGGCGCGAGGCACGGGTACTCGTCATGGCACACCTCGTGATCGCGTGGGCGGCAGAAGCGCGCATTGTCCGTGTGGTGCAGCACTCCGAGAGTGTTCTCGGCCTGATCAAGCGCGACTGTATTCAATGGCGGCTGTTGATCGGCTGCTTGGGACTGCTTGGCGTCGTATTGGTGAAGTCGTGCTTCTATCACCTCTCCCTTCTCGCGGAAAATAGTTGGGTCGAGATCAGGGAATCGCTCGAGCATTCGCAACTTCACGCTTTCGATTGGAAGCCCCTGGTCGACTTCGCGCTGATACAATGGCGCAGTCGCCTCGCCACCACCAATTGCCGAAGATTCAAAATCAAAGCTGGCTGCACGACTCGCAAGTCGTCTTCGCGGGGATACGGGGCTTCGCCGGAGATTTCCAAACTGCTGATGTTGCTGCCGAGCCATCTCGATTGCGAGCATGGAGCTGATCACACCAAAGTCCACCAAAGAGCTTTCATCGCTCTGGTTGGCTGGCGCGGAAATTGTTGAAGCTCCTGGCTGCAAAGATCTACGCCCCCTAGACTGTGAGAGCAACTGATCTTCGGCTGGCAAGACGATCACATGGCGCGCGCGAGGAGCTCCAGCACGCACGAAGTCTTTCGCGTTCGAGGAGTCTCCGACGACAAAGTACACATCTTGGAGTACGTTCGTTCCCTTAAAATCGTTTTCAGCTGTCAACAGCTCCACGATACTCTTTGCATCTGGTAGCGTGTCCCGGAGTAGAACAAAACAGCGATGTGAAGTGTGCACTGAGAGCTGATGCTGCTGTTGCTTTGTCGAGATTGGCTTGATAGCAAGGTTCTCCGATCGAACGTGATGTTCGTGCAGGTAGTAAGAGCGCAGACATTTGACCAGCGCAAGCGACTCGGAGAGGCGACCCGAGCAGATGACGTAGTGGCCCGACATGTGCTTTAGATCCGTGCGAAGATGGTCCCTTCTTAGAGCGTCTTGCACCTCTTGCTCTGGGTTGCTGTGCGATCTCGCTGCCTCCAACACGTTTGCACCGTGTACGACAGCAATCGTGTCTGGACCAGAGGCAATAGTCTGAACTTTATCAATCGGACTCAGCGTCACTTTGATTGCAGAGCCGCTGGACTGTGCTTCAACTTGGTCAAGCTGGTCTTTTCGCCACTTGCGCTCACGGAAGTCAACCTCTGACTCTGTTTTTGCTCTTCTTCTGCCGCTGCTGAAATTGTCGGCGGATTCACCAAGTGGTCCTGTCGTTCGTGCTGACTGTCGAAAGCTGTTGTGTGGAGAGGGGCGCCGCAACAGCGTGTCGGAAGAGACTCGAACTGGCAGGACGTTCGTGCTCGAGCCTTGTTGCCGTTCGCAGTCGACATTTCCATCATCCTCTCGCCAGTGTCCGTATGTATTGACGATGTGAAGCACCGCGGACGCAGACTTTGCAATCACAAAGCCAATGTCGCTGTTATTGCATGGCAAATTCCACATCTTCAGTCAGAAGAGCGTGGTGGCAATTTGCGAATACGAGAGCAAGCGAAAGCAGACATACCCTTCGCAGATGTAGACCTTCAACGGTGCGAGAGGCATCGCACCTGTCGTTCGCCCTTGATCCCCTTCATGTGCGCGTCGCTGAATTTTCTTGTCGTATACTGTCAGCAAAATCGAACCGTATCGCTCGTACACATTGCGTGCAACATCTTCGTATTTCTCAAATTGGAACTTCTCGGTAAAGACCATCGGAAAGACCTGGCGGCACATGCCATCGATGTACTACAAAGCATAACAACAAGATGGTTAGAGCTCAATCATAGTCGAGAAGTTAAAGCAATCACACCCACCTCTTGGATCCATAGCTTGGTCCAGCTCTGTCGCTTTGAGTATTCGGATGCATCAACTGAGTGAAGTAGATTCAAGATCAGCGTGCTCGCTCCAGGACACACAACAGATCGCGCGAGGATCATGGTCTTCATCATCGAAGTCGTGGTCGTATTTGCGCCGAGGAACAATGACGCCATCTCGTGCTGCTCTTGGTCTGTGAGGAGCTGGGTGTAGATGTCGAAGAGCTTCCCGTAGCTGTCTGCGAAGTTCCGCACGGAGAGAGTGTGAAGAATAGTTGTCGCATCTTGCTCAGCCGGATCTCGGTTCGCGCACTTGTTTGCGAGGAGGAACACGGCAGTCGTGCCGCCGAGCTGCACGCGCTGTTGGTCGCTCGAGTTTGTAAGGCTCCCTCGCAAGTAGCACGTGCGCCAGCGATATCTCTCTGTAGTGAGCGCGCGACGGAGCTCGGGACTCGGCGGCGCGTCGCTGAGAAATACGACATCTAGGTGGATGTTGCCGCGGCTCACGTGGTAGAACTCGTGCAGGAAATCCAGCACCGCGTCGAATGTGAGCTCGTGTCCAGAGACAATGACGTGACCCGACGAGTAGTTTTTTGGGACGTAGTCTCTGTCCCACTCGTGACTCTGCTTGGCGAGTTGGTTGAGTTTGTTGACCTCGTGTGGAACGATCGTGAAGATGCCAATGATAAGCACGATCACGAACACTTGGCCCATTGTAGTGCGTGGCGAAATATCACCATAACCTACGGTTGGAAGCATAACAAGCCAATTATTCAGTCGTAAGCATATTGAGCGCAGGGCGGTATGGCCAATAACGTGGTTGTACCGATGGTGGCTGTCGTGACGAGCACGAAATAGAGCGCTTCATGGAACTGAAATACCTCGTCGTTGCTGATGTAGTAACTCTCTTCGAGCGCGTGAAACATACCCGCAGCGCAGAGAATCACAGCGATGGACGAGAGTATGAACACGGCCAGCTATATGAAAACAAATATACTTAATACGCACCATTCAATATAGGAAAGATCGAAGGAATGGATTGCCAAAGGAAATACCACGCACCTCGTAGTCAAACTTGCTCTTCTTGAACCGGAGAAATTGCTTCAAGCGCAAAACGCGCAGCGCTCGGAAGATCCGCAGCACGCGGAGCACAAAGAAGAGCTGTGAGCGAGTGGCTGGCACCATGAACTAATAAGTAAAATGTACAAGAGTAACCAACAACCGGCCCATCAGTCAGCATTAGTACAAAGTAATCAGCATCAGCAGAGCAGCAATGAGAGTTTCGTACGACAATGAGCGACGGGATAATCGTGAGGAGGTCGATAATGCCGTGGACGGACCAGAGGTAGCTCCATGGGCTTGGCGCAACGAACAGGTGCAGTGCCTATAAGATCATAGAAATACACAAGACAACTCAGTCAAGATATCCAACGACCCAGCACATTCTTGAGAGAAGCAAATCGTTACCAGATCGAAAATGAAGAACGACGTGACAATGATCTCGAAGCTTCGCCTGCCAGTGGACGTCTGAAGACTCGTATCGTAGAGCTATGGACCCCCATATGAGCGTCGTCAGCACCAGTGTTGTTACTGACCAAAAATTAATACTGTCGTGCCGACGGCCTCACCTCGACGATGTAGATGGAAAACATCAACACGCTCAGCACGAAGTTCGCGATCTCGAGGTAAAATCCCCACTTGTCCTCGAGTGCTGCGCGAGCTTTTTCCTGGAGACTCGGTTCGTACACACGCGCTACTGAGCGCACGCTATCAGGATCCCGCACGTAGCTGCTCATGTCGCTCTGCATCCGTCGTTGCTCAAACTGGGCTCGCTGACGCACTGGTGACAACCACATCAACATCTAATCAGCGACTGTTGTGTGTGCACACACAACTATAGCTGTGGACACACCTCTTTCTTGATGCAATCGCTGCTCGCTCGCGTCCTATACACACACGTTTCCACAACACCAGTTTGCTCAGCAACTGCTCAAGGGACAACTACTTGGCACCAATTACCAGAATGACAACACACGCACAAACCTGCTCCGCATCATCTGCCATACGCGCTGCCATGCGCTGCTCGTGCATCTGCCGCCCCCCTGGGGTCGCCACCTCTACGTACTGCGTCATCCGACAACCCTTTCGACTGCTGCACTCCTCTCTCTCTCTCTCTCTCGCGCGCTGCTTCTCGTCGACGCAAATCACAAAGCGGACCGCAGAAATACTTCCTTACTCACGTTATGCCTCACTCACTCACTCCACTCACTCACACAGCGCGTGTATGTGGAAGCAGAGTGAGCTGCCGCGAGCGCGATCCGCTTGAGCTCCAGAGCTCGTAGTGTCCGTCGTCAAAACGGGAAATGGCTCACCACTCAGATGGCTTCTTTTTTAAAACTAGGATATGTACTAGAATAGTGTAGAATTTCACCTTAACATTTCTTTTTACTCCTTCCACCACACCAAAACACACTATGCAAGGATATCTCCTAAAATAGTGTGGAAATTAAAGCAGCACACCTTAATATATCGCCAATGGAGAGTGCCATTCGTCAGAGCCATAGACAAGAAGAAGACAAGGAAGCGATGGACGGAGCATCGTGCGTGACCCCGACGTGCTCGAAGCGCGGCTCGCTCGTGTGCCCGTCGTGCAAGAAGCTCGGCATCCCACCTGCAATGAGCACCTTCTGCTCGCAGGAGTGCTTCAAGGGCTACTGGTCCACGCACAAGGCGCTGCACAAGATGTTCACGGACGCGCTCGC
>JAASFV010000132.1:0-37768 GCA_023334015.1 Globisporangium paddicum
ATCATGGCCATAAACAAAGTGTAAACAAATGGCGCAATCATCGGAATGCTTGCGCTCCACGTGAGTGTTGGTCCCGTTGCTGAATGCACAGCTTGGGTACAAGTGCGGTACAGTGTACCAGCGACTTGGTACACTCAATATATCTATCAGTTTTTGCAAACGCAGAAGATCTAGAAGGCCAGACTTCGCGAGCCTCGAATAAAATATCAGCAGTGTCGTGAATTGTGAGCCTCGCATCGCGCTTGCGCTTCCTCCAATCTTCTAGTAGTTGATACTCAGTCCCTGACTGACATACGCCACAAAGAGCGATTAGAAACTATATCTTTCCTTGTGGTGCTCATAATCAAATGCCTTTGTGCATGTTACACCAGAGTTGCTATGGGCTCTTGTGGTTGGCACGTGTCGTTACACTCGTTGACACAATGAGCTTGTGAGACGCGAGCGGCTCGCACGTCCGTCGTGCCTGTAGCTGGTGGTGGGCTGTCAAATGCGGCATTGATTGGCAAGAAAGTATAAATTCCATCTTTTCGCTACTTTATTAGAATAAAGTATTTGTTCGTATGGACTATACTTTGTTTAAGTCAAAACAGACCTCACTCTGCTTTCTAGCTTTTCCATAGTTTATTCAAGTCTAAATATGGACGCCATAAAAATAAATCTAATTTACTCTTTGATTTACTCGCAGATCCAAATCAAAATGAGCTTTTGGCACAAGGTCGCCCGCGTGGGCGTGGCGGCGGCGCTCGCCTCGCTGCTGGGCCGGCGCGGCCTCAAGAAGCAGTCGCTGGACGCTTCAGGCGCGCTCGCGGCCTTCATCGTGGGCTTCTTCTCGCTCGCGTCCAGCTATCGCTTTGGTACAGCGCTGCTCTCTTTTGAGCTCCTCGTTGGTCGATTCCTTTAAGTATCACTCAATCTTGACGCTCTGCCATTGCACAGGCGTGCTGCTGCTGGGCTTCTACTTCACGGGCAGCAAGCTTACGAAAGTGCGCGCGGGCCTCAAGCAGAAGATCGACGCCAACTACAAGGTCGGCGGCCAGCGGTCCGCTCGGCAGGTGCGACAATGTTGGTTCTTGATACTTCAGTATCAAACCTTGGTACTAAACTCTTGATACTTGCGAAACCAATGATGCGTCTTTGATACTTGTTGTCTGTAGGTACTCGCATGCAGCATCCTGGCCACGGTAATCGCATTCTACTACGTGCTCTCATTCGGGGACCAAGATGAGCGCATCGATTTTGCGGTGGCGCCGTGGCGGAGCTTCCTGCTGGCGAGCTACGTCGGCCACTACGCGTGCTGTGCGGCCGACACGTGGGCCTCGGAGCTCGGCGTCCTGAGCGAAGCCAGGCCCAGGCTGATCACAACGCTTCGTGAAGTGCCTCCAGGCACGAACGGCGGTGTCTCGGTGCTCGGATTGGCTGCCTCGGCTATGGGCGGCGCCTTCGTGGGGCTGCTGTACCTGGCCATGAGTCTCTTCTCAGCGACAGCGCAGCCGCAAGTGGTCGCGCTCGGAGCACTCACGGGGCTATTTGGTTCGCTCCTGGACTCGCTATTGGGCGCAACACTGCAGGCGACATGGTTCGACATGAGCGCCAAGAAGATCTGTGAAGAGCGCGCGCATGCTGCTGCTGCGTCCAAATCTGTCGAGCACGTCTGTGGCGCGGATGTGCTGACTAATGAGCAGGTGAACGCTGTGTCAGTGCTCGTGACGACTGTAGTGAGCGGCTATCTCGCGCAGCTGCTCTTTACGTGAATGGATAGATTTCCGAGAGTCCAGTTGATAAAATTGAACAGACGCGCCATGGAGCGCTACGTGGTTAATCGTCGAGTCATGCAATCAGGAAGCAAGCACGCAGGCAGCAAATCTCTCAAGCAACTTGGCATAGGCTGAGTCGCAAGACCGGACAAAGCACAGCGGACCAAACAAGGGTTTGCTGGCTGAGAAAGTTGAGAAATCGACGACTGAGAAAACTACGATGAACATGTGCCCATCCACATAAGGCTTTCCCTCGAGCGAGCGACTGGACAAGCAACCGCAGCATACATGAGCTGTCGTAATCGTGTCGACACCTTGGTGAATCAGCAGGAGATGTGGCATGAGGCGGGAGCGTGGGAGCGAGCTGCGTTCCCTATTTTCAATACCGGTACGTACACTCGAGTGTTGTGTGCTGTATGCATTGCGTTGGCCCAGGTGATGAGACCCTCGTGACGAGATGCTTCTTAGGAAGCCAAACTCACGCCAGACATCATGCTGAAACTTGGATGCCAATCAAGTACATCACCTCGCGCTGACTCTACGACAGAGACAGCACCGATTTTTTTTTTTTTTACTGGAGAGACCGATTTTTTTCACAACAAAGACTTTCGCTGCGATAACGGAGACGAAGCGATACTTATTAGAGACATAGCGGAGACTTCACGAGGAGCTCAATCTTGCTCACGAACGATTGTCGGCTCGAATTCTCAGCAACACGACGACAAGAGTGAAGTGTGGGAGCCCTCTGGAATCAGCAAAATACCTCTTTACTTGACATAAGTACTCGCTATCCGGAAGATTTAAATTGATTTTGCTATCAAACGCTGAATGGTATCATACCTTTTTATGTCACGTAACGGCTGGCGGATCGTATCATCCGCTTTTATTCCACCAAAACAAACGGGACAGACGATGTGTAGTGAAGCATCACACGACGGCGACGTTCCCACGTACGCCTATCACCTGAGCTGACTGGCTGCTTTCGCGGCGTCGTCGGTCGCGAAGCTTTCTCTCCTATCCGCTAGCTCTAAGCCACCCGCCATTGCCTAACCAGCGAGCCCCCAGCAGCAGCAGCAGAGCTCTGGATACCTTCCACCCCAGGACCAGCTCTCCTATCTCACCAACCACCTCATAATGGCGCCCGGAGCGTCCACGCCGATCTCGGCCAAGTTCCTGCCGCGCATCCGCATCACGCCCGAGGACGAGCACGAATACAAGAGCCTCGCGGCCGACAGCCTGCGTGAGACCATGCGCGCCTACGAGGACTATCTCTACGTGCGCGACCGGCAGGTGGACACCAAGCGCTGGAAGACTGTCAAGGAACGCGAAAGCGTCAAGGTCTACCGCGCGCGCAGCACCGGCCGCAGCCGCAGTCGAGACCGCACGACCGCATCCACAGTGCCCATGCTCTCGACGCCGTCGTCGTACTCGGCTCGCGGCGGCGAGGCCATCAAGATGTCGTCGTCATCGCTGTCGATGTCCGAGATCGGACCCAAGGCCGCGGCCGCCGCCAACACGACCCAGCCGCTCATGCTCGTGCAGGGCGTGATCCAGGGCACGGTTGAGGACGCCATGTACGGCTCGTATGTCGACGACACGGCGTCGCTGCGGCGCCGCATCGAATACGACAAGGACGTCCAGGAGGATGCGGCCGTGCTGGGCACGCTCGAGAGCGCCACGTCGCCTGACGACCCGTTCCACCACCTCAACATCGTCTGGCTGCTGCATAACTTTCCCGGCCTCAACTCGGTCGTGCGGCGCCGCGACTTCCTGGCGCTCAACATGACCGGCACGACCACGACGTCCCGCGGCGAGCGCATCGGATACTCGATCATGCACTCGGTGCAGCACCGGGATCTGCCAGAGCTCACGCCCGCGGGCATCGTGCGCGCGCAATTCTCGTACTGCCTGCTCTTCCGCCAGATAGACAACGAGCGCGTGGAGCTGTTCAACCAGACCGTCGTGGACCCGGGCGGCTCGATCATGAACTTCCTCGTGGCGGCCGACACGGCCCAGTCGCTGCTCGCGTGTGGCAAGGTCATGAACGCGGCCCACAAGAAGAAGCTGTTTTACTTTATGCGCAAGCAGTCGCGCGCCAACGCCGCGGTCAACAGCAGCAGTAGCATCAACGGCCTCAACGACGCCTCGCCGCTCTCGCAGTCGTCCTCGTCGGTCTCGTCGCCGCGCGCGCTCGCGCGGTACCAGTTCTCCTCAAGCCGCCAAATCTCGGACACGTGCGCGGCCTGCGATAAGTCGCTCAACTCGCTCTTCTCGTCCGGCGGCTGCTTCTGCCAGATCTGCCAAAAGGTATATCACCAACCATATTGAAGTGGGGCTCTTTGATACCTTTGATACCCTGTCTTTGATACTAACTTGGTGTCCCCTTGTTGTTCTCCAGATGATTTGCGCGCGCTGCAGCCTCAAGAAGAAGATCGTGATCGAGGCGTCGGAGAAGAAGGTGATCCTCAAGCCCTTCGTGTTCTGCATCGTGTGCACAATCAAGGCGAAGAATTACCCGTCGCAGATGATCCACCTCGAGGAGCTCCGCGAGCGCCATTTTGCGCTCTAGTTTTTGGTGCCAAGACCTCAGTGTAGACACTTACTTGGTCAGCAAGCTCAAGTCCGTAATTTTTTTGTGCGTGCAGCCTCTCATCGTCGCCACATCACCCATTCGTACAGGATGAGCTGGTGATGAATAAGGTATATCAGTACATGTGCGTTCCAGTACTTCGACGTGACATTGCAGGACTGTTCAGCTCGTGGTGTGTTAGATTGTTGGCTTGATAACCCGTCAGGTGACGATCCCTATTCGATTTTCAGGATGCAAGCGCTGGTGCTCGTCCGTGTCCCCAGTGGCTGCTGCTGCGCGAGAGCACGAGGCACTAGGAGGCGTATTAACATTGAGCAACACATTATTATTCCCCGTCACTCTCATGATGCTATGAAAACAAAAACAAAATGTGTGAAGTGCGTGTTCTACGAGCTCTCAACTCAGCCGGTGACGCGCAGGATGGGTGCGACGAACGTGTTCTCCCAGCGCAGGATGGACGGTAGCACCTCGAAGAGCACCTTGCGCGCGTACATGAGCGACCCGTCGCCCGAGCGTCCAGCAAGCGTGACGTTGCAGCCGAGGTCGGAACCAGTCTCGGGCGAGCGTATCCGCGTGAAGATGAACGCGTACATGGTGAGCGCCTGCATGCGCTTCTGGAGCGACACCTTCTGCTCGAGGCAGTCCTCGACGCTTGTGCCGTACACGTTGAGCGTCTCCGTGCCCACGAGGAAGCCACCGTTCGGGAGCGACGTGCGGAAGACTAGCAGGATGTACCGGAGGCGGATCGGGTGGTCTATATCCTGAAGGTTGGGCACGAGGATATCACGCGCGATGATCACGGCGTCGCTGCTCAGGCGATGCAGCACCTTGGTGCCGTTCGCCCAGGACAGCACCTGCTTCATCTCGCCCACGTCCTGGTTCACCGTGCAGTCCCACGTGCGCTTCGCGAGCCACTCAGCGCCCTCGTGCAGAAAGCTCTTAGTCATCGTGTAGTGCGCCCAGTTGGCGTGGATCGTGCGCTTGCCGTCCCACCCGAGCACGCTGTGCGTCGTGGGCACGAGCGTGTTGGTCAGGTCGGCCACCTCGAGGATCCGGTCGCGGCTGTAGTGGACCAGCTCGACAACTGTGGCGCGCGTGACCCACTGGAGCAGCGACTGCAGCAGCGCGAGGTCCTCGTCAGCCTCGTCAGCTTGGATCTCAGCGTCCAGGTGCTTCTTTTCCTGGTCCGCGAGCTTCTGGACGCGGTCCTGGAAGTGCGCGTGCTTGCGGATCTTCTCGCTCAGCTCATCATTCTGGTCGCGCAGCTGCTCGGTCTTCCGCAGCAAACCGCTGTACGCCGAGTAGCTGTAGCTCGTCAGCGATCCCTCGCCTCCATTATTATCGTGCTCCACAGACGCGCTCGTGGCGGCCGCGAGGCTGATCTCCTTGGAGCGCATAAGTGCCTCGAGCCGGTCTTCCAGCTGGTCGATCATCGTCTCGAGCTTCTCCTGTTCATTGCGCTGCCGGTTGCGTGCGCGGCGCATCGAGTCGCGGTTGCGCTTGCGCCGCAGCTCGAGCGTGCTCAGCGTCTGGCCGTCGCCATCGACTGGACTCGGGAACAACGCGCTGCTGTCCTCACTGTAGCTCAATGTGAGCTCCTGCTTGATATTCCCGCTCTTAGCGGTCTTCTTGGCCGTCGCCGTTGTTTCCTTCCGCGTCTGCTTAGCCTTGGACGCCGGCCGTGAGGTTGCAGCTGGTGTTGTAGCCGTCATCGCAGAAGCACTGGAGATCCCACTGCCGCCGCCGTCCAGCTGGTCGTCGTCCAGGTCAAAGTCGCGCATCTCGACGTCAAAGCCGTCCAGCAAGAGGCTCTTCTTGGCGTTATCGGCAGCCACGACGCGCGCGAATGCGTCCGCCACGTCCGCGTCGGCAAAGTCCAGGCCGCTTTCGTGGTGGTGGGTGGGGAATTTAAAGTCGCTGGGCGACGAGCCGGCGCTGGCGCTTGAGGACGCGGCCGCCACGTCCGTCGGCGAGCACAAGGTGCGCGCCATGTCCTTCTGCTGTTCGAGGGCGATAGCGAGAGAGAGGGCGGTCGTGTGGACGTAGAGGCGAAGGAGCTCCTGGGCGCACAAGTGAGCTCTTGGTCGGAAATGGGGAATTGAGCAACATGCGCCAGAATTGCTCCCTGTGCTGGTGCAACTGATGAAAAGGATTTGCAAACTGCTGCTCGTTTCGTTTAAATAGAAACCTGTTTAATATTGCTGATAGTACAAAGTGATAGAGAACAAGCCCGCTTATCTCCGGTATCAGATCAGTGAACGCTGAAATACGCATTCTGTGGAGGACGATTAGACGGTTTCCCGTGTTTCGTCAAGTGCTGGTCCTGCGTAATCAAAGCTGATGCGGTTTTACTAAAAACACAGGAGCTATAATACCGGTTAATACATAACCCAGATAGCAACATGCTGTACAAGAATTGGAAGCCATGCCCACAATAGGAAATATATACAAATAAGAGAATTAAAGTCATGGTTTGTAAAACTGTTATGTACGCAAGTCAAACCGGAGTGTATGTCAACTACTGATGACCCGCTCGCCTCTCAAGTTTGGCTGCGCTGCCTTCATTTCCCCCTCATCAGCAAAGCTTCAAGCCGTAGATCTAGTGAGGCGTCACCTTGAAAGGTATCAAGTGTTCATGAGCTCAGCTCCAGCCCACCAGTCCTGCAAGGTCAGGGTCCTACTGATTGCACCTGAAGCAACAGGAGTTCATCTGATCCCATGTCCCCAGCAATGACGACCTGCGAGCAGCTCCTGATAAGAAAAGAAAAAATAATAACTGGCTACGAGACTCCAGGTGTCGGTGTCTGGGCTCAAAACGGGTTGTTTAAATATGTTTCCATCAAAACTTGTTGCTGTTCTATGACTCTACGTGTTGTAGAGGTAAAGCAGGTCGACGGCGTGGTGCGTGCGGCCACTACCCTTGCGGCCGTCCGCATTCTCGTCGTCGTCGTCGTCGCCGCCCTCCTCGTCCGAAGGCATGTCGATGATCGGGAACGCGCCCTCGCCATCATTCTCGTCCTCCTCTTCCTCGGCGAAGAACGCCTGCTGGCTGTGTGCCTCGTCCTCGGGTTCGGCGCGGATCGCGGCCAGCAGGTCGGTCGTGGGCCGCAGGATCCGGTCCGATGGCAACCAGATGCGACTCGACCGGTCGTACCCGGACGAGCTGCTGTAGTCCGTCACCATTGTGTACCGGTCCTCTTCCATGGACCCGTCGGACTCCGTTGAGAGCAGTCTGTGCAGCCGGTTACCCGTGATCGGGTGGCCGCCCCCATGACTCGCGGCTGACGAGCTCGTGTCGCTGTCGTCCGACTGGTGGGCGCCCGCCATCTCGAGCTCGCGCGTGGCTACCCAGGACGCACTCATCGTGTTGGTCGCCACGACGCACTCGGTGCAGAAGTCCATCTTGACTGGGTTGAACACGCCGTGGTCGAACATGAAGAGCTTCTTGGTCACGCGGCAGCGGCTACAGGCCGTCGATGCGCACAGCTCGCACGCGCCCTTGCCGAAGAACCGCAGGTTGCGCTTGCACACGGCGCAGGATGACGCCCTGTCCTCGGCCGCCACGTGCGCAGATCGCATGAAGGCTGTGATCGTGTTCTTGCGCCCGCGGCCGCGACCGCCGCTGCTGTCAGGCGTGGTCGCCTTGGGTGCCGACAGCTCGCGCGGAGCTTTGGTGCGCAGTGAGTACGCAAGCTTCTTCATCATGGCGCACTGCACGCTGCTGGCCGACGACATGATGGCCTCGATCGAGATCGTGAGCGCCTGGCGCTCGCGTGTGCCGCCCTGCGGGTTCAGGTTTCCCGTGTAGAAAACCTCGACACCGTTCTGCCGGTGCTGCCGGTACACGAAGCAGGATGAGACCTGGCCGCGGATGATGTTGGTGTCCTTGGTAAACTCGGGCGCCGACGGCAGTGCGATCGAATGGATGAGGTGGTACCCGACCTTCTCGCCGTCGGGCGCCGTCGTGATACCCGTGGACTCAAGGAAGACGTAGTCGCGGTGGCGCGACAGCTCCTCGTGGTTGCGCAGCACCCACTTAATAGTCATCGTGCGGAACGGCTCGGCCACGGTCGGCGCCAGCAGCGTCGTGAGGATCCGGTTGTCCACCATGTCGCCAGCCGCGTACGCGTTCTCGATCTGCATGGCCTCGGTCGAGAGGTTGACGATACCGTGCAGTACGTCCTCGAGCGCACCGGGCACGCCGCCGGTCGCAAGCACGTCGGGCATTTGGCCAGCGCCGCTTTTGCCCACGCGCCGGTAGCACGCCATGTGGTTCTTCTCCTTGACGAGCTTCCAGCGGCTCGCGTCCACGCGCGCGCTCTCCTCTGTGCGGAACTTGTAGTGGCGCAGCACCATGTCCTCCACGCGCGCGTGCGCGACCTTGCGGCACCGCTCGTGGTACTCCTTGGTGCTCAGGCGTCCAGAGGGCGGGGCCAGGGACCGTCCAGACCGCGACGACGTCGATTTGGCCGACTGGGACGACGTCGACTTGCCCGACCTGGCCGACACGTGCGCGTCGCTGGGCACCGATTCATCGCCATGGTACTGTATATGCTGCTGCGGTTGGTAGTTGCTGCTCGTGCTCGTGTTGGTGAGCGTGCGCTTGCGTGAGGCCACAGGCATGGTGCTCACGGAGCTGCTCGTGCCGATAATGTCAGACACGCTCGTCGTCTCCCTGTGCACGCCAGACATCCACGCAGAAGGTCTCCCACAGCTGCTGTCGGCAGAGAGACGAGAGGTAGAGACGCGCGTGTGTGCGGGTGGCGTCTGTGCGCCGAATGCAAATGCAGACGCGAGAGAGCCCGCCTCTCACTCACTCACTCGCACGCTCGTACTGGATGTGCGTTGTGTAAAGGCAATTATTTTGCTCAGGACGATGCGACAACACTTTACTGGTGGGCTTTTTTTGGCCACAAAGTTCCCTCTGGCCAGCTGGAATAGTAAAAAGGAGCGCTATTCGGGGGATGTCGACTATTTCGATAGTGCAAACGGATGTTTGCAAGCTATTCAGGGGGGAGATTGGCTATTCGGACCTTGAACAGCGTGTTGTTGATGACCCACCCATTCAATAACGACACTCGCCCATCAGTGCGTGCGAGTAATGTTTGGTCAGATATAACCCTATTTATACAATCTTTCCTTTTTTCAATACATTTCTGCATAGTTTTACTACAAATGAATTAAATCAAATGCCATTTACTACCAGATACGCAAGATGACAGGGCTGATTAGGTTGACGAAGCCATGACACCAGATGGACAGCGCAAAAACGTCACTCAAAAGAAGGCAGCGCGCAAAATGGCGCAGCAAAAACTAGCACGATTTAGTCTAAAACCATGTCTTCCCTAATAAAATGTGTTTTTAGTATCTGGCATTTCACTTGTTATTCCGATCCAGAAAATCCACTCGAGGCACTAAAACCGTTGATCGTTTCAGAAAAAGCAGATAATTCCTCCAGGCGACTTGCCCTGTGTGTGTAAACAAATCGCACGAGGTCAAGGCGTCACGCCCATCGTGCGCACCAGCGAATGGCTCGCATCGTCCGAAATGGCCATACGGCGAACTGTACACTAGCGCTACTGGCGAGTTGCTCCTCTCGCTGCAGAGCGGAATGAAAAGCCATAGAAGCTCTTTCCAAGAGCACCTTGTGTCTTCTCTGATGGATGGCGATGCTGAGCCACCGCAATGCTATTATTTTAATATAGTGCGTGCTCATGAGAAGACGAGACTTTCTGCACGAGACAAGCGCACTTGCGCACACAACTGTAGCTCTTCATCGCTGCAGGTATCCCTGTATTGTCCAGTTCGAAGAGAGCCGGAAAGATGTCAACGAGGCGACTCCAGTCGCACGGTGGGAGACAGAATTATCAATCTTGAGGGTATATTACTCAGCTCAGGAGAACTCATTTAAACTTGGACCTTTGTCTGACACTCATTTTAATCTCTTTTCGATTCATTATTATATAAGAGAGGGTGCCATCACATACGACTACAAGTCGGAATGGCCAACGTGGCATCATGTGCGACCTGCTCCTCCACCCAAACTCTGATGCTTTTAGCGCGTCTCGTCCTATTGCTCCGACGCGCCTGCCAAGCCAAATCAACGGCCGTCTCACGCGCCAATGGCACCCGATGGCTCCTCGTACAAAATCACGCTCGACGTAGTCGACGACGACGTGGACGCCGTGCTGAAGGCCTTGGGGCGCGGCACTTTGCTTGCAGCGGCGGCTGCGGGGGTCGTCGCTGCGCTTGACGCCTGGTACAGGCGTGACGTTGGCGTCAGCGTCGGGCCGCTGTAAAGCACGCTGCCCGCCCTCGTCGGGCGTCTTCGCTGCTGCTGCTGCAAATTCGCGGCCGCCATGGCCAGCACTTGGCGCGGCGTGGCCGACACGGGCGTACTGCATATGGCGCTCACCGCCAGCATCGTCTGCTGCTGCTCCAGGATCTCCTCGACCGCCACGTGGGCCGCGCTCTGCTTGCCTGTCGCCACGATGCACGGGATGCAAAAGTTCATAGTCTTCTGGCAGATCGCCTGCTGCACCTTGGACCGCCGCAACGATGTCATCGACGACGACGACGCCTTGGACTTGACCGATCCACCGCCAAAGTTGCTGAGCCCACTACGCTCCAGGTCCACACCCGAATGTTCCTGGTGCTCATACAATTGCTGTAGCTGTTGCGAAGTGTCTTCGTCGTGGCGCGTGAAGCTCAGCTTCTTCGCGACACTGCAGCGCACGCAAACCATTTGAGCGCAGATCGTGCACGCTGCGCCGCCGCGCTGCAGCAACTTGCCGTACTTGCGCGTGCAGATCGCGCAGATGGATGACCGCCCGCGCTCCTCTGCGTCAACCTCGCGCGCAGCCGCAGCCATGTCCTGGAGCATGATGGCGCCCGTATCACGGTTCTGACTCTGAGTCTGTGCCTGCGTCGCGCGGAAGATCGTGGTCGCGCGCCGCCTGCGTGAGCTCTGGTGGGCCGCCCACGAGAGCTTCTTAAGCTGTGCGCACTCGAGGCTGCTCGTGGCCGTGTGCAGCAGCAGCTCGGCCGCAAGGTTGACCGCGAGGAAGTGCAGCATGCCGCCGCTCGGGTCGTAGTAGCCGCGCACGAACACGTCGACACTTTCGCCCGTGTTCAAGCCGGCGTTCAGGCCCGGGCGCTGGCGGAAAAGGTAGCTCATGGACGTCTTGGCGCGCACGACCGACGACGACGCGCTCGTGCTGTGGACCGGGCTGCTATCACTCAGCATGCGCGCGCGAGAGTTGAGGTGCACCGAGTGCACGATGTGGTATCCGACGGCGTCCCCGTTACGCAGGTGTGTGAGACCCGTGGCCTCAAGGAAGATCACGTCGCGCTTCTTGAAGAGCGTCGTGGACGGGCTCGCCGAGCTCGCGTGGTTCTGCAGCACCCACTTAAGCCCGAGAAAGCGGAACGGGTCGTCCACGGTAGGGCCCTGGATCGTCGTAAGCACCTGCGCGTCCATGACGGCATCCTGGCAGTACGAGCTCCGAAACTTCATGGCCAGCGACGTGGCGCTCGAGAGCCCATAGAGCGCGTCCTCGACGCGGCCGGCCACGGCACCCGTGAGCATAAGCTGCGGCGCTTTTGTCGGATTTTCGCTCTTGCTCTTGCTCTTGTGCTTGGACTTTTTCACCGCGACCTCTTGCGTCGCGGTCAAGTCCGCATACTCATCGTCAGACGAGTCGGCTGTTGTTGTTGGTGTGTAGTTGCTTGTTGCTGCGCCTTGCTGGTCGTCTTCGTCGGGCATGGACCCTTTCTGCTTGTACACGGTGAGCTGCTCGCGCTTCTTGATGGCCTTCCACTGCTTCTTGTCCACGCGCTGCTTTTGCGTGAACGCGTGCGCCTCGTAGGACGCCTTGAGCCGCGTCAGCAGCGTGTCGGCGAGCGTCGTGAGCATACGCACCTCGTCGTCCGCGAGTTCGACGCCGCGTTCGCCGCATGCCACCGACGAAGGCGGCGCGGCCACGCTGCGCTGCTCGGGGTCCATGGGCGTCGAGGTGTTGCTGAACGCCGCGGTCATGCGGCGCGCGCACGGGGTGCTCGTGAACCGGTGGCTGGTGGTGTTGCCGACGTCCAGCAGCGAGTCCATCCTCTTGCGCGTGCTTGCTGGTTGGTTTGTCTTTCCCTGCGCCAGTGTGTTTGCGCTTGTGTGCTCGTTGGCAGCAGCGCCAACAACAAATCACAGTGTGCTTGTTGCTGTTGTTCGTTTGTCAGTCTTGTCTGCTCGTTTGATTTTTGCCTTTGTCCGCGACCGAGAAAGGGACGACGGTGCGACACACTCGTCGAGAGACAGAGACAGCCGCCGCCGCGGTCTCGTCCAGTGCCAGCGCTGCGTTTGGCCATCTGGTCGGCTTGTGGCACTCGCGCGAACCGAACCGACTCGGATCGGATCAGTGCCCAGTTTCGAGCCGCGAACAGAGTGGGAGCAAATCGAGCCGCCTATACAAACTCCCATACAAAAAAGAAAAAAAAGTCCCACCTTTTCTGACACAACCGAAAAGAGCCGCTTGATTATCCGGATTTCGGTCAACGCACCGCATTTGGCGAGATCATTCACACAATTGATGCACCTGATCTGGTGCCATCGAAGGACACCTCCTTCCTCTCCTCTGCAGGCTGCATGGAGACGAGAAGGTGTTAAGCTAGCACTGCAGTTCTAGTATGCTCCAAAAATTCGTGGACGTGTTACCTTCGTGCAAAGTGCCAGGCAGCTGGCGGAAAAACAATGGTGTTTGAGCATGCACGGCTCCAAGCTTTGCTCCTCAACAAACAAGCACACACATGCGCGAACGCACGCCTTGTTGTGCACAAGGGATGCCTTTTTCCTTCGCAAGCAAGTGTGCGTGTGCTACGCTGGTCGAGTGGGCGTAGCAATTTCTGCAAAAGCGTAGGAGCAAAACAGCAAAAGTCCCTCATGTTTTTGCTGGTGTCGCAGTTTTATCGCCTGATATTGCAATGGCCCATCGCTTGTGAGTCCACCTGGAGCAAAAGCCCTCGCTTTTTCGGAATTCACTGTCTCCATTCCTTCACTTCAGCGACTCGATGTGGTCCTCCACGAGCTACAGCAAAGATACAAGTAGCATATTGCATCAGAGGAGCTCAACCACTGGTGGAGCAAATCAGTGAGATGTGTAGTCGTACCTGCATCAACAGCGTGCGGTCGTACTGCTGGCGGAATGGATATGCGAGCTTGTTAAGATACATGAGTTCGTTGCTCATCTCGTCGACTGTCCACGCGCCAGATTTCACCACCAGAGACTCCAACGCCGCATCCATGCGTTCCTGCGCCCACAAAACAGATTAGACTAGCTGTCCTCCATCACCTTGAGGAATGCACCCAAGTACAAAAAAACAAGGACGTACCGTGTCATAAATAAACGCTGGCTCCTCTTTCTCCTCGTCATCGCCCAAGTCGTCGTTGTCATGCTGGTCGCGTTGTACAGGCGATTCATGAACCGATTCACCACGTTGTCTGCTGTTGTTCTCCCTCGAAGGCACAGCGCTCGTCTCATCCATTTCAACGTCCCCAGAACTCTCAGCCGGGCTATCAGAGGCGTCGTCTCTCGAAATCGATGGCGGATGGTTCTCCTTCACCACAATGACGTCTTCCGAGCCTGCGGTGCCGAAGGCGACGTCGTCCAAGAGCTCCACTGCAAACCGTTTGCCAAAGCACTTGACAGATAACTGGATGTCCGCTTTGATGTACGCCAACGCCTCTGAAACGCCCTCCAGCTCCACCCCCTCTGCAGCATCACTGTTGTCGTCGTCGCTGTCCTCCTCGTTTTGCGTTGCTGCTTTCGGCGGATAAAACTTAGCAACCTCGGTCGCTGATCCGATCACGCCGTCCTCCGTGGCTTCCACGATCTCCACGAGGTCCTCGCGTCGCCAGCCTTCCTCGACCAGTATCGGCCACACGAGCTTGTTGAAATAGTCCAGCTTGATCTCGGTGGCGACCTTGGTGTCAGCGATGAAACTAATATCAGGTGCAGCTTTGCGGCGAGGAGGACTCTCAGTTGTCGCCCCGTTGCGCTGGTTGCGCACGGACTCTTTTACGGCATTCTCAGTGAGTCGAGTAATGTATTTGCCTGAGACATACTTCTCAGAGCCCCCGAGAATGTACTTGACGTTATAGGATCCATCGTCGTTCGCGTGGACAATCACACCCGCGCCGCCTTCTTTGTTCATGCCGGGGTACGTGCGGCTTTTCACAAACACGTGATCGCCATTGTGGAACACCATGATTTCGTCCTCGTTCGCTGTAGGTAAATCCGCATCAGTGCGTTTCGTGGTGCTTCTCGACTTATTCCCAGTGGCAATCGTCTTCTTCTCAATTGTCGATTCGATCAACTCGTCGTTGTCTTCGTCAAACCACTGGGTCACTGACAACTGCTCTTCCTTGACGGCAATGATCTTGCCTGGCGCCTTCTCTGATTGAGGTTCATTTTTGCTGGTGGCACCACGACGCAGAGACGACGATGCATCTCGCTTCTTAGGCATGTCTTCAAGCGACGGGTCGGGAGCTTTCACACCGCGAATTCGAGCGCTGGATCTGCTCGTGCTACTTGGCGCTTGAGCTGCGATCGTGCTCGATAATACGGCTTTGGTAACTGCATCACCAGCAGGAGCAGGTTGAATTTGTAGGCGCTTAGAGATCTCGCGGCACTTGGCGAACAAATCATATCCCTGATGACTACGGAATCGGTGCGCGTAAGACATGATGTTGTCCTTCATCGCCCCCGCAGCGTACGCGATGTGTCGCGTCATACTGCGTCGCGGGTTGAAGACATTTGCGTTGCGCACAATGAGTCGGATGTCGGCTATAAACTGCTCGAAAGAGCAGTACTCGCCATCATTCAGCTTTTCGCGCATCGTGCTCAGGTCCATCGGGTTGTCGACGATCAGGTAGTAGTCTGGGACCTCGTCGGGGTTCACGGGGAAGTAGAACGGCGTGTAAGCCTTCTGCGATGTTGCATAGTCGAGGACCTGTCCAAGAAAAATGCGCAGCTCACGCAAAAAATGCTGATCTTTCTCCTTCTGTTTCTGCAACATCTCAGGGGACATCCCGTTGTTTGCTTTCTTCGGCACCGGTGCCAGCGGCAGCTTCTCAAACACTCGAGTTTTCTTCTTTATTTGCATTGGGTTCGGCGGTGTCGCGAACGCAGTGAAAACTTGCTCGAAGTGCTCTTTGCGATGGGACTTTGGCGTTTCCTTGAGCCGGAAGAGAATACTGGACTTCACAACCGTCTCATTGTGGCGAAACAATTCCAGCAGACCGACTGGAATATCGCCACTTGAAGACGACGTACACGCCAGGAACAGCACTGGGAGGTTGGCCTTAATCTGCATGTTCATCAGCATCATCTTGAGCGTCACGTGCATGGATTCGGTCGTATTCTCCCACCACATTTCGGCGTGTGGAAGATATAGCACACACGGTAGACACTTTTGTGCTTCGTTCATCCGATAAATCAAGGCTTCTTCTGCGTGGTGCGTGTTGGGATCTGCCACCAATGATGGATAGTCCAGCGAGAAGTGCGTCAGCCCTTCCAGCGCATGCAGGAGACTAGCACCGATGTACTCCTGGCCCATCCCAGGTGTTCCTGTAATGAGCACTCGTGGAAAGCCCACGTGAAGTGGCATCCCACGCAGCAGCTTCGTTTTTTCTCTCAGGTGAAGGCGCTTCTTTCTCGCCTCGGCGTTCTTCGGACCAGTGACAGCACATTCGGGGCAAAACCACATGTCGTCATCGTTCTCTCCTGTACCGCGCATGCTGCTGTCTTCGCTCAGTGACTCGGTAGTCTCGATGCATGATGAGTGGAATGCTCCTGGGCACGAGTCACAGCAAAGCAGTTCTCCTTCGTCACCGTGGCAAATGTCGCAGTCGTCATGGTTGTCCTTGGCGTAGATATCGTGACCATCGGCGTCGTCGTCATCCGAACTTTCGCCATCGAGTGATCCGCCACCGTTTCCGTTGCTGCTCTCGTCGATTGCTAGTCGGTCGAGTGGAAACAGCGGAAAGCGGCGAGAAATACTGGTCAGCACCAACTTCAGGCTCGCTGCCAGTAGGATTTTGACAGAACGAGGCAGTGGAGCTGCAAAACTGCTCACCGTTCGATGGGAAGCCGGTGTGATTTTCTTGATCGCTTTCAGGAAATCTCCACGTGACACCACGACTTTGTCCAAATCGATGAGCAGCTTGTCTTGGCTCCCGTACACCTGTGGGTACGTCCGTCGTAAAGAGCACAATGCCGCCTCAGCACAGAGCGCCTTGATGTCTGCTCCACAGTAGCCGACTGTGTGCTCCGCGATTTCCTGGACGAAACTCTCGGTCAGAGTTGGTCTCCACTTTTTCGAATGAATTCCAAGCATCTTCTGGCGCTCACGAACATTCGGAAGTTTAAACCCCAGCTCACGGTCAAAGCGTCCCGGTCGACGTAGTGCTGGATCAATCGAGTCCAAGCGATTTGTTGCACCAATCACCACCACGCGACCGCGAGAATCCATACCGTCCATGAGTGCCAAGAGGGTAGACACGATCGACGCGTGGATTTGGTCTTGCTTAGCACTGCGAACTGGCGCGAGACCGTCAATCTCGTCAAAGAAAATGATCGAAGGCTGGTTGCGTTTGGCTTCCTCGAAAAGTAGTCGTAGTTGCCGTTCTGCTTCACCGACCCACTTGCTCAGGCAATCTGCTCCTTTCCGCATGTAGAAAGTCACTTGACGCTTTGGCTTCTCACTGTTATCGCCTGTCGCGACAGAAGCAGCAGCATCGCCATCTCGCATCGCAACAGGAAGCTTGTCATCAGCGTCTGAGCAAGAGTTCGCTAGTGCACGAGCCAATAGTGTTTTGCCTGTGGCACATTAAGACAACAAGCAATACTTAGATATATGACAGGGTCCAGCGGGGAGATGCATTTAAGGCTGTCTTACCTGTGCCAGGGGGTCCGTAGAAGAGCACTCCTGATGGCGGGTTGATCTTGTACTTCTCGTAGAACTCGGGGTAGAGTAGCGGGAGCATCACCATCTCCTTCAGGGCTTCAATGTGCTTCTCTAGTCCGCCCACGCTCTCCCACGTAATGCTTCGGTCGACTTCGATTGGAGAAATGTCAGCACGTGTGTTTTTACCTGTGCGCTGGCGCTTGTGTCCACCGCTTCCTTTTCCAGGGCTACTCCGTCGCATTCCGCCATCCGAATCGTCATCGTACTTGTACATGCTCGATGACGACGATGAAGAAGATGACGATGATGACACTGAATCTGAACGGCGACGATGGTGCTGACGCCGCCTGCCTTTACTGGACGACGCCTTGGATGGGAACACAAAGCGATGCCGAATACCCGAGTTTGGTTTCCGACCCAATCCTGATCGACCCGACTGGCGTTTTGCGTAATCCGCATACGCCGCGAAATTTGGATCCTTTGGAGGAGTCTCCGGCTCCGCACGCTGCACCTTGGACCGATCGCGAAGAGAGTAGCGTCGCTCTGTATCATTCGCAACGAACGACGAGGCACGATCACGTCGGTTTCTCGCGTCCTTGGTGACGATAGCCTTGGATTTTGCAGCTTTCCTTCCGACGACATGGTCAGAGCCGTCGTACTGCCCATTTCGTGACACCATTCGCGAATTTGTTCGCTGTCGCAGCGAGTAGCGTCTGCCAGCGTCATTGGCATCATCCTCCTCATCGTCGTCACCATCATCCTTTATCTCTTCCTGGCCGTCATCGTTGTCTTCGTTGTCGGACTGCGACCCGTTGTCTTCCTCTGCTTCATTTTCCTCTTCTTCTTCGTCCTCGTCTTCGCCGTCTTCACCGTCCGCACCAGCATTACCATGTCCACGATTGCTATCTTTCGATGGAGAGATGGAGCTCGTCGTTCCTACGTCACTTTCACGGGACCGGAGAGCATACCGATTTGCTCTGTCCTGGCGAGGAGCGAGAGCCTGCTCAGCAAGAGCCTCTGCGCGGGCCTGAGCGCGCTCCTGCGCCTCAATCTGTCGATTGATCACTTCAATATCGGATTCATCGGTCATATCGTAGGTCTCTGCGTCTTCAACTTGGTCGTCTTCATCACCCTCGTCCGATTGCTCTTCTTTTTCTTGCTCTCGCAGACGCCTCTTGCTCGCCTTCTTGCTCCCACGAGCCCGCCCACGCTTGCGTGGCTCACCACTGCTTCCGTGACGACGGCGCTTCTTCGGATTCGGTCGGTGTTCTGGTGTGTGAGCGTACAGCATCGGGTCAAACACTTCGTCATAGAGGTTCTGGTCAAAGAGGTCGGGTTTCGAGCGCCGTTCGCGGAATTCGTAGCGCTTTCCGCGGACATTGCCGTTTAGTTGCTCCAGAACAGATCCTCCATCTTCCTCGCCTGTGTCTTCCTCCGTGCCACCATGTGCTCCACGGCGCAGGTGCTGGTCCTCCACTGTGCCAAGCTGGCGCTTCAACAAGCGTAACAGCACATCCACACAAGCACCAGGTCAGTTTCAAGCCATACATAAAATAACAAGCCACAGCACACACAGAGAGATCTAGCTCCACTACGTATACGTTGCGATGTACCTCCAACTTTCGTGACGATCGTGAGCGCAGTCGCGAGCGCGGCACCACCTGGGTCTCTCGCCTCGGGGACGTGTCTGTTCGCAGAGGGGAAGCGAGTAAAAGCCGTAGAAGCAGGCGTTAGCGGCCGCATAACGCAGCACACACATCTACACGCAAAAATTCAAACACGCGTGTTGAATGTACGCACCGCTGGCCGTGGAGCCCACGTCTTCGAGGATGCTCATGCCACCTGCCCACGCGCCGCGCAGTTCGTTTCCTGGTGGTTGAACGCACTTTGACGCCAACCAGGCGCGGGCCTATATTAATTTCCGCAGGGTCGTTTTAGCTCATCATTAATCTGTTTTGCAAGGGTATTCATATTGACGAGACAAAAAATATTTTCAAGAAAAGATCTATGCAGAGGAAACTAAGAGGCATCACTTACTAAAGTTAGTATATTCAATCTGAACTTGAAATGAGTAAATACTATCTTGAAATACTACCGATATTTGTTCTCTTTGGGGCATTGAAGCCGCGCACAAACTCAGAAGAAAAGCGAAAGCTCGACGAGAAGAAGCGGACCGCGATGCCGATCGTACGTACGAGCGCAGCTCGCCGAGGGCGACGCATGTGTATATCACGCATATGTGTTGGACGCACATTCACCTTTCTCCCCCTCGCTCCGTCCTCACTCTGCCTGCCTGCATACAGGATGGCGTTTGATTACGGAAAGAACCAACACAAGCGAAATGAAGCGCTCATGAGATGAACTAACGTCTCTCTGTGTCGATACTGTGGATTTACTAGGTGTATGCGCTTGTGTCGCGCGAGAAGACGGTGCTTGCTGAGTACACGGCGTCGTCGGGCAACTTCCCGACCGTTACGCGCGTGCTGCTCTCCAAGATCCCGAGCCACGATGGCCGCATGTCCTACGTCTACGACAAGTACGTACAGCGACGCGTTTTCGTGCTGGTTAGTAGCGCAAGCGAAGCATTTACATACACTTGCTGTACACATCACAGGCACATTTTCCATTATGTTGTGGAAGACCAGATCATCTACCTCTGCATGACCGACAACGACTTGAAGCGACGTGTGCCATTCATGTTTCTAGAAGACATGAAGGTGAACTGTTCGCATTGCCCTCCTGTCACAAGATGAGATGCTTAACCCTTATATGTATATGTATGTTATCATGCAGACCCAATTTAAGTCCTCGTATGGCGATCGTGGCCAAACAGCTATCGCGTTCGCCATGAACGCCGAATTTCAGCATGTGATTCGACGTCAAATGGTACGACTTGCCCATTGTTACTCCGATGAGCGTATTTTCCAGATACTTGCTTGCTGACATCGTTATTGCGTTACTGATTCTGCGTAACAGGAGTATTACAATGCCAACCCAGATGCCGACTCGCTCACTCGTGTGGAGAAGCAAATCCACGACGTGAAGGAAATCATGGTCGAGAATATTGGTACGAAGGAGTATGAGCTTGGCACTCAAACACTGGGTCTAACATGTATATAAATACCTGTTGTATGTGTTTTCCGATCTGCTTAGAGAAAGTGCTGGAGCGAGGCGAGATCTTCGATCTGCTGGTCGATCGCACGGACAAGCTACACCGTAATTCTGTCAAGTTCGAGCGTTCGGCGACGAAACTGCGTAAGACAGTGTGGCGACGCAACGTGAAGCTGTGGGCGCTGCTCGTCTTCGTTGGACTGGTGAGTGGATCTTGTTGTGCTATGCGACTGAATATCGGAATAATCGCTTCTAACTTGACTCTGGTGTTCAATGCGTGCAGTTTGTGATTTATTTAGTCATCTCCATGGCGTGCGGCTTTGATTTTAGCGGCTGCGGCCACCGGGGCGAGTAGACATTCTCGTGACTCAATTTCTGCTATTTTTTGCCACACACTCGTGCTATGATTGTTTTAATCAATCGTAATCAACAGAACGAAAATGCCCTTGACTTTCACCCAGGTCAGGTTTGGCTCCCAGGTCAGCCGCAAAAGGAAAAAAAGGGATTGTTGTCTTCTATCATTCATTGCCATTCTATCAACATACCCTCCGTCGTTCTAACTAATCCTCCATTGCTGTCACAGATCCCCGCACACTGCACAGCTCCTAACTTATTTCTCCTTTTACAACGCATAGTCCAGCGCGCGATCAAAGTGGCCCTCGGATGTCGTGCGCACAGCCTCGTTCCAATGGCCGACCGCGTTCGCGTGGAAAGCCTCCGTCACGACCTTGTAAACCGATTCGTAGCGGCCGAGGAAGTGCACCATCGCGAACTGGCAGCCCGTAAATGCGAGCGCCTCCTGGGCGACCTGGGTGTGCGGACTCTGCACGGACTGAGCGAGGCGTGTGAAAATCTGCAAGTGAAGCTTGCCTGTGTCGTCAAAGGAGTGCAGCGGTGGGCTAGACATGACCACACGGGCGACCATGCGGATCGCGACCACTTCCTGTGACGGGTACTTGCGTGGCCAATTTGTAAGCAAGCGCTGCAGCAGCGGGACCGTCACCTCGGGCATGTACGATACGAACTGTCCTGCACAGCTGATGAGCTCTTCGTCGTCTGAGCCAGCGGGGTCAAGCCAGTGTGCGCGCCAGAGACATATCAGACTCAGCATGTAGTTGCGCAGGATCTCTTGGACATCTGCCTCGCCGAGAGTGACGCTGCCGCCACTACCACCGCCAGTGGGAAAGCCGTTCAAGCTTTCACCGACATGCTCGATCGCGTACCGCAGCAGCTCGGTGAACCCGTGACCGTGGTCGTTCTTGTTGTCCACGATCGCCTGGGACTTCTCGATCGACAACGCGTGTGCTTTCCGCAGTAGCGCCGTGACATACCCGAGACGCAACGCTGTCGCGTCTGCAAGCGCACGCGCGATGTGGAGTCGCTTGCTCGGGAAGTTCTTGTGGATCGCACGCAAAATGTCAATGCGCGCGCTCGCAGTGCGGAAATCCTCGAAACGCATGTCCGTCACGAGTGTGTGCACGAGCGCCGGCGTGATGAACCTGTCGACGGCTTCTTGCTGCGTCTCGTTGCCGCGCTGCGTGAACAGCCGGATCGAACCGCCAAGCACGTTGTCTTTGAAGAGCGACGCCGCCAGCCCGCGCTTGACAAACTCCTCGTTTGGTTCGTCGTCGTTGTCCGTGCCCGTGTCGTCTCCAAAGGCGCTGTACCCGCGCGCGCGACTATCGCTCGGCTGCTTCTTCGTGAAGAGTGCCTCGAAGATCGTGTCGATCACCACGTCTCGACTCACTCTGTTGTTATTTGCAGGAAGAACAAGGCGTAAAGAAGAATGATGAGCTTTGTTAGCAGCCAAGTAACTCAAGATATGTCCATAAATCAAGTCAATGCGGTACGTACTTCTTCGGAATGCGTTTCTGTTGCGAGAAAAGCGTCAATCGGTCCGGGAAAGCGCTCGATGCGCCGCTGCCTTGCTCCTCCGGATACACTTCGTCGTCGCTGCCGTAGTCCGAGTCCGAGCCTGCGCTGTCGCTGCGCGGTCGTTGCTGGAATGCCGAAGAAGCACCCGTCGCTGGTGATGATGAAAGCGTCGATGACGATGACGCCGCCGTGTCATCTGTGAGTCGCGGCTTGAGCGAGAGCGATGGCACAGATGATCCTGCGGTACTCTGCCGCGTCACACGTCCCTGCATCCCGCCTGGAGCGGACGACTTCGAGAAGCCCATCGCGCCAATACGCTGTCGCCGAGGACGTCGCTCGATGTTCGGACGGCCAATGATCTGGGTCTTTTCTTGAGTGTCTGTTGGAGCAGCAGCAAGCGATCGCAAAGAAGGCGCTGTTGATTGCGACTCTTGTGTCTGAGTGCGTCGTGGCGGTGGTGTGCGCTTTGTCGAGTTGAATCCAGTCCCTGTCTCCATCAGATTGTTGTTCGCGGCTGGTGACGGCTTCCCAGTAGCTCTCCCCGTCACGAACGCGAGTGATCGACCCTGGAGCAGTGGGGCTTGCGTTGGTGCAGTACCTCGTGCATTGCTGCTCACGGAAAGCGATGTTGGCACCACCGAAGCAGCCCCTGGGTTTGCGAGCGGCTTGCCCCCAGGTACAAATGCGGGTGCAGTGAACGACAGGTTGCTGAACTTGTGCTCGAGATCCTCGTCGTCGTCCATGCTCCGATCGCGCGCGCGGCGCTCGCGGGTTGCGCGCAGCTTAGTTGGCCGCTTACGCGCCGCGGCAGTCGCTGTTGCAGTTCCATTCATACCACCGACCGCTACGGATGTAGAGCCGCCAGCGCCGCCGACCGATCCAGCCGAGCCCGTGCGTTTGATCGCCACTTTCGGCTTGGGCTTTGCCTTCGCCTTCTCGCCAGTCTTCACGACCCCGCTGCTGCTAGCGCCCGCATCATTAGACTTCCTGTACATTATGCTCTACGTGTAGAGTATCCAAACACAGGTGAGCGCCGCTTGCTGTCGTGATGGAGTGCGCGCTGCCTCACTGGGTGCCTGTCGGTGTCGTGTCCGTCGGTTCCGACAAATGGCCACCACCAGAGCTGGCTGCAAAATATTCCGGAGCCCAAATTGGTGCGGAAATAAAGAGGTAACCCTGTTTATTTTACATTTCAGCTTTTTAATCTTGCTGCTCTCAGGTCCGGTTAACTGCGCGCTCATTGTTTGCTGCTCTCCTGCTCTGTTCATGAAGCAGCACGCGCATACGATACGCGTACACTTGCCAGACGGACCACTGCTCTGCAGTACAGGACACGCGGAGGCGCACGAGCGACAGCTTCTCGTCGTTTGTGAGTATGTTTTCCGGTCGCGGACTCTGGTTTTTCATCAGCAGCACCACGATCTCGGCACTGAACGCCCCAGCAAGAGGAGAAAAGTGCGAACAGCATTTCGCCACTAGTGGTAGAGATCTCGAGGGGAGCCTAGTATCTTGCATCGGACTTGGAGCTGGTGGCGCGACAAGCGCTGCTTCATTTTCGACGGCTGGTGAGCACTGCTGCTCGACGATTTCGACGTCCACAGTCTCGGAGTATAGAAGCGACTCGTGCTGCCATCGCTGGGCGTGCTCCCACCGTCGCTTCATCTCCTGCTCAGGGTCCTTTCCGTGTCCGTCGCTGCCGTTGCTCACGACCGCACTCGCAATGGCGACGGCGGATTCCACCTCGCGCACAACGACGAGGAACTTGCACGCGCTCGGCTCTCGCTCCTGCACACACAGTAAATATAAGGAATCGTCCTGCAAGAGCAAGCAAGTTTCCACACGCATACATGTCACACCATGGTGTACCTGTGGGGACAGCACGATACTCACGAGCACACTGGCGTTGGGCGGCAGCTCAGCGAGTGCTGGTCGCACGCGGAACCTTTTGGAGCACGTGCTCTGGATCTTGAATATCGCGCGTCTGCTGGTAAAACTGTTAGTGATGGTCATCTGCTGGGAGCGGCCGTCGCCAACCACGAATGCCATTGAGTGCGGCTTGTGCTGCGCGTAGCCGACTGTGATTGCCATGTCTGCATGTGCAATGCATGCATGACCTTTCAGGCCTTTGAGTAGCGTAAATAAGGTGGACCACACTAATTCTTCACCATGTTAAATAAGATGTGCCAGATTATAAATTGCGTAGCCTTATTTAATGTGTGACACACTAGAAGTCTTACTGTTGAGATGTGAAGCCAGGTGCTGAAAAGACTGGTCCAAAGTATCTCTTGAGCCAGCAGCCATGTGTAACAACAGCCAGTCAACCAGCCAGTCAATAATTTGTAAACGACGTGTTTGCGAACCGAATAATATCCAGTGCTCCTGGCGAAATGCCCCACCCAGCTGCGGTGAACGTAACGATCAGCACGGGTGGGTGGACAACGCTGACACTCGGAGCTGAGCGCACCAACTTGCCTCAATGCCGCCGTGTTCACAGGCGCTGCTTGCCTGCCGAGTGCTCTCGCAGCTCTTGATGAGATTTGTCCAAGGATTTTGTCCAGTTCTGTCCACCAACGACTTGGACAATCGGACAAATTTTTGTCCGAAAAGATGTGTGAAATGGGTCCCAGACACAGAAGAGATCAGGCTGAAAACGTCACACTTGCACAAAAACCGGATGTTTTCCCACACTTCTGCCCAAATCCACCAAACAAAACTACACCTTCTCTCAGTCGGAACACTGTTTGACGAATTCTGGCAAAATAACATGTGAGGACCTTTACACCGGCCATTCCACGACGTGATGTGCACTTATGGCATTGCCGTCCGATCGTTCCCGCGCGCTGTTGCATGTGCCCTCATTCGCCCACTCGCCTGCCACGGACCACTCCACGAGCGCTACTCTTCCGCAGGACACCACCTGAGCGCCTCGGTGTGTGTGATTCACTCCCCCCAGCCTCTGCACGGTGCCGCGTGCGCTGAGACCATCACCCTTGGCTTGTCCACACGAGTCCGCTATCTCATTCGCTCAAGGTCCACGTCGCTGGCACTCGATAGACATATACACAGATAGAGAGAGTGGCGGTGATGAAGTACCCGTTGGCGAAGAATCTGTTCCCGTCACTGACGCTCACGGAGGGCCAGGAGGAGCAGTATGAGCGCCTCGCGCACTCGCTCGTGAAGGAGACCGTGGCCGACTACGACCACTTCTCGGCGCAGGACCGGCGCGTCGTCGACGGCGCGCGCTGGAAGGCCATCAAGCGCCGCGACAACATCGTCGTTTACAAGCACCGTGCGCTGCACGACTCGAGCGTCATCACGCGCGGCAGCAGCCGCGGCGCCGTCCAGTGGAACTACGGCCGCAGCCCCACGTACGAAGACCGCGAGTCCGAGGCTGAGAACCCGCTCGCGCAGACAATCGGACTCACGTCATCGGCGTTCTCGATCACGGAGCGCAGTCTGCAGCCCGAGCGCACCAACCTGCCCAAGCTGCTCGCCGTCGGCTCGATCAAGGGCTCGCTCGACGACGTCATGTACGGCATCGCGTCGCCCAACGCGGCGTCCATGCGCCTCAAGACGTCGTATGTGGACGACGAGATCGTCGACGGCGCCGTGTTGTACCAAATGAAAGGCCCGAGTCCGACGGAGCCGTTCCGGTTCCTCGGCATCAAGTGGCTCGTCAAGGAGAACCAGGGCGCCGTAAAGAAATTCATCCGACCGCGAGACTTCGTCATCCTTGAGTACTCGAGCGTGATGATGCGCCCCAGTGGCGACCGCATCGGATTCCACCTCATGCACTCGGTCGAGATCCCGACGTGCCGCGAGCTCGCGGACAAAAACATTCTGCGCGCCAAGGTCTCGTCGTGCTACCTCTACCGCGAGCTCCCGAATGGATTTGTAGACCTCTATATGACCGCCAAGGTCGAGCCGCGCGGCAAAGTGTTCGAGTCCATGGCGATCCGGGCCGCAGCGTCGACGCTCAGCAGCTGCTGGAAGTCAGTCGCGTGCGCGCACAACAAGAAGCTCGCGTGGATGCTCCAGAACGACCAGAAGGCGAGCTTCTCGACCTCCAACAACTTCCGAAGCAGTGGTCGAGGAACCAACAGCGGGGGCTTTGCGACCCAGGAAAGCTCCCGAGACACGACGGCCGGCGGGAGCTTGGCGAAGAAGGGATGCGGCGTCTGCAGACGCTCTTTCGGGACGTTTTCCAAGTCGTCGACGTGCCAACTCTGCTACGAACAGATGTGCACCCGCTGCCGCGTGTACAAGAAGCTGAGCTCCGAGACGCTCGACACGACGATGACCAAGACAGCCATGGTGTTCTGCAAGAAGTGCATCGACAACGTGAGCGACGAGAGCTCGGCAGAGATCGCCAAACAGGAGATCTACGATGGCAAGTACCGCAGCCGTGCCAGAGCGTCGTCCTCGACGACCTACGCGACGAGGAGCTCGAATGCGAACCCGAGTATGTACGAAGGCCGGCTCTCGGAGCGTAGCAACTACTCGGCCATCTTCAACGAGAAAGATGACGACTATGTGAGCGTTGGACGCACTTCAGCGTTATCGAACGCAAGCCGCATGAGCGGTCGACACCGTCACGCATCGTCACCGCAGAACCGATACGTATCGTCGCCGCAGAACCGATACGTATCGTCACCGCAGAACCGATACGCATCATCGCCGCAGAACCGATACGCATCATCGCCGCAGAGCCAACGATCGAGCGCTAAGAAGATCTCTTGGCAGCTAATCGGTGTCGACGATGACGGCCCAGGGTCCTCGCGAGGCACGGCGGTAACGGATGCGCTGACGCTCATGGACTTGGACCCGACGGAGAACGACGACGCCCGATCGCGATCTCCGCCGCGCGCCTTTGAACCGATTCTACTGCTGAATGAGCCCGTTAAATCTGTGATCATGCGCGAGATGGACTACATTGCTCCCCCAGCGGAAGGGGACCAGGATGGCGACGAGTTCGAGTCAGTCACAACCTCGTCAGTGTACCAGGAATCGGACGACGGCCGCATGAGCTACACGTCTTCTATCGCGCTCATGGACGAGGCCACCGACGAGGACGTGGACAACCACCAAGTATTCTACCATCCATCCCTGTCCGAGTTCCCCGTCGCTGAAGGTGATGAGGACGCAGAGAGCACAGATGAGACTGCTGTCGAGAACGAGCGCGCGATTGTTGTACGAACCACCACGAGTAACGATTTCATCGACCAGGAACGGATCACGGAGGTGCATGCGGTCGTGAAGGCCCAGTCGGAGCTCTACGACCGAGACTCGACCCTGTCGTCACTTCAAGGCGATGAGGAGGCGATGGGAGCCCCTTACCCTCGGAAGCAGTCGTACCAGATGCAGCTCTGGATGCAGATGAACGACCTGCGCGACGCGGCGGAGAACACATACCAGGTCGCCAAGCGCAACACAGAGACGCTGCTGTCGCAGGGCGGCCTCGACAGTGAGAGCTCCCGGAAGCTGCGCTCGTTCTCACAGCCGTTCCAGTTCAACGTCGTCGGGCTTCGTGCAGGCCGATCCATGACCGTCGCGGCTTCGACGCAGAACAATTAAACGAGGAACATTTAGAGATGGAAAAGAAGACTCCAGGAGAAAAGCAGGGACCAGGGTGCAGATGTGCAGACTGGCAAGTAAGTATTTATGTGTGAATCTAGACTTTGAACACTTCATGTTGCCCTCACTGTGTGCATTGCTTGAGGGAGAGAACGAGGGCGAAGAATGATTGAGAGAGCCCAAGGCGTAGCAGCAGATCGATCGCCATCGTCCCAAGCTTCAAGGCGCGTGACGAGCTCTCTGACTCACCTGTAAGTAGCGCCAGCTGGACAACTGACCCAGACAAAGAGCTCCGAAAGGCAAACTCACGTGGCTCGACTTGATGAACTCGACAAGTCTCTTCGCGATCCAGTGGTGGGTGCGTCGATTCTGCATGGCGCGCATGCTTATTGGGTTCTCAACTGCTCACGTATCTCTATCTGTCAGCTCTGTATGTGCGCGTAGGTTTAGAGGATAATTTTTTCGTGTGACGAGCGAGGTGCTGTCGCAGAAGAAGATCGATGGCGTGCGCTCCCAGCAAGCAAGTCGCCCAGTCTCAGGTCGGGTCAGTCGGGTTGTTTATTTCGCGCTGTCTGTATTATATTAGGGTTGACTCACATTGGGGCGCCCAGCCCTCGCGTTCGCGAGTACGAGCGAAAACTCTCTTCCGCGGCTCCACAATGTCTCTGACAATCGAATGCACTCGTGCTGCTCATGTGCCCAGGTGGTGCTTTTGCCAGTGCCCAGTTCCGCATAGAGAGGAGACACCTGGGGGAATTACAGAGTCACTAAGGCAGCACAGCACTGAGGATAAGGCCATCCGGTCAAAACAGCCGACCGGGCAAGGGTTCAGGAAAAAAAGCAATCCGAAAAAGCGATCGAGGGGGCACAGCCAGCAATCGCTGGGTTCCGAAGACGCGGGAGAAACCGAAGCAGCCTCTGGTTCTCGAGGCCGAGGGTCACACGCGATTTTCCTCTCGAGTGCGCAAGTCGACGACCTCATTCGAACTTCAGTCCCAGCCAACACATTTAGCTCCAAGACGAGTGAGTGCCTAGCGCTCGACCAGCAAGCAGCCTCGATCAGCACTTGATGATGAAATTCCCGCTCGCGGAAGACGTCTTCCCGCGCATCCAGCTCTCGCCGCAGTTCTGCGCTGAGTACGAGGAGCTCACGGACCGCGTGATCGATGAGGCACTCGACGAGTATGACGTGTTCAACCACCAGCACAAGCGTCAGCTGAGCAAGCTCCAGTGGAAGCCCATCAAGTCACGCGAAGACATCACGGTCTACCGTGAGCGCTGCGTACGCGCGGGTGCGAGCTACGCCGCGTCAAACCCGCCGTTATCCTCGTCGTCGAGATCCCGGATGTCCGTACACGACTTCTCAGCCTCAGGCTCGGGCTACGAGTTCACGGCCTCGGGGCGAAGTACGACGGCCCCAGCGGCGTCCCCGACAGCGAGCTTTTCGTCGTCTTCGTCCGCATCCACAAACGTCTCAGCCACGCCCTGCGAAACGCTCGCCAGTACATCAAAGCGGGGCCTTCCAAGGCTGCTTGCGGTCGGCACCATGCCCGGAACTGTCGAGGATCTGGTCTACGGCGAGTCGTCGCCCAACACTACATACCAACTGCTCAAGTCGGCGTACACCAAGGACGAGATCGTGGACTCCAAGGTGCTGCATGAGATTATTGGCCCCACTCCAGACGACCCGCTGCGCTACCTGGGCCTCAAGTGGCTCATCAAGGGCCACTCGAACGCCATCGGTTCGGTAGTGCGGCCACGAGACTTCGTCTACGTCGAGTCCATGGGCATCCGCACGCGCGCAGACGGCACGCGCGTGGGCTACTTCGTGCTGCACTCGGTGGAGCACCCAGCGTGCCGCGAACTCGACGAGCTCTCGATCGTGCGTGCGCGCATGTCACTCTGCTACCTGTTCAAAGGTATCGGCAACCGAGTCGACGTGTACTTGAAGAGCTTCCTCGAGTTCAACGGGAACGTGGCGGAGTCGCTAGCAGTCATGACACTAGCTACTAGCCTTATCAGCGTGCATCGCGCGTTGACTGCGTCGCACAACCGCAAGATCGGCTGGGAGGTGACCAAGAGGCAGAGGAACGGAGTCGTTCGCGGCGTTGCTGCCGAAGGCTCCAAGCCCAAGACTTGCGTCGTGTGCTCCAAGACGTTCTCCAAGTTCAGCACAATCCTTTCGTGCCGTCTGTGCGCAGCGCTACTCTGCTCCAAGTGCCGCGACCGCCGCGAGCTCACTATCCCCCGGTGCTCGTCGTCAGCTATCTCGTACAGCCGCACGATGAAGCTCGTGTCACGCGTCGCGGTGGATCTCTGCCGCACCTGCGTCTTGCACTACAAGTCCCAGCCCACGCTCGAGGTGGCTAAAGAGGAGATCCTCGCCGGAATGTACGGATCCATCCCAGGCAAGACCAAGACCCACCCAGTTGCCCCACCACCACGTGCGAGGGCTTCACCATCCGTGACTGCAGAAGCCTCGGCACCAGTAGAGACCTCAGTCTTGGAAGAGCCTCGCACTGATCCTCTGCGAGAGAGTCTCGTACTTCCGTCACCCATTATTAAGCAGGTGAGCCTCGACGACGTGAGCGCAACCCTGCTGCTGGACTCGGACTTGCCGCCAAGTGCCATATCGAGCAGCAAAGCCGCGAGCCAGCGCGGGCCACGCACGATCTCCATGGACACGGCTTCGAGCAGCAGCATGTCGACCGACGACCTGAACGACCTCATCGGCATGCTCGCTAACTCGTCGCCGTCGTCCACTTCATCTGACGCTCTTAACCCAACTGCATCGAAGACGACTCCGAGTCGAATGAAGACTCTCGAGATCCCTGAGCAGTGCGAAGCCGAGTACTGCGACGGGGACGACGCCGATGAGGACGTCTTCGAGCGCAAGGACAGCGTGATCGAGCTCAAGCGCGACGACGGCGAGTGGACTCACAGCGGGCGCTCGCAGGTGGTACGTTCAAAGACGAGTAGCGGGACTGAGCTCGATCTCTACGCGCGCATCACGGAGCTCCACCAGACGGCAGAGAGCGTGTACCAGTTCGCCAAGCGCACGACCGAGAACGCGTTGATCTCGTCCAGCGTCGCGCCACCACTGTCGCTTCTCTCAAGCCTGTCCATCGACGAAGACGCGTAGGAAACCAGAGGACCCTATGGGCCGACTCAGTCTGGACGAGCCGCAACCAACCAATCGATCTCCCAAACAACATCAACGTTAGCAGCATGGTGATGTGCGGACTGGTAGACAACTTGTACACAAACTTTTTTTTAACACATTTTTTTAAAGGACATCTATCAACAAGTTAAGATTATCCATAATGGGCTGGAGCTGTCGAGAGGTCGTGTCTCCTGGGAGGTCGTTGTGCATGCGCTGGAGCACCTGCAGCCACCTCTGTTCGTTTTTGTCGCTGATGATGTGGAGTATGTTGTGTGGATCCCTTGGAGTTCATCGCTTCGTTCGCCAAGTAGTCGGCCATGGTGTTGTGTTCGCGCCTGGTGTGCATCTAAGTGATCTATCGGAGTTTCTCAATCAGTGCGCGTACTCGCGCAGCACTAGGGATCAGTGCTGGAGCTTGACCGTTGTCCAACCTTGCTCTTGCAAAATGGTCATGTTGCGGTCGCTGAAGACCGTGAGAGCCAGGCGTGTGCTCTTGAACTCCGTCCACGCGAGCGCCAAGCTTTATCGTACCGCTTCGTATTCGCAAAAGTTGTTTGTGATCATGGCGTCTCGGTACTTGAAGCCGTAGGCGCGTAACTCCCATGCCGTGGAGCCTTGTGCTTGGGTTACCAGTACCACCCACTCCTGCTCGGGCCGGAGGGGAGCCCCTGGCTTCTCCGTCAAAATACAGACGAGCTTGTCGCCATTCCTGGATGTCGTATGGAGTGGCCGCGTGCTCGAGTGTCACTGCACATTGAGAAAGTACAACGTGGTACAGTGAAGAGCTCATTTACATCAGACAACTTCAACTTGAGGCATCAACTTCGAGATGGTGAGTGTATAGCGACAGCGCATCTTATATGAACGACAGACACTCTACAGAAAATAGTTGATTGATTAATCGATGCTCATGCGGGGCGAGAGCGGATATCCTGGTGCTACCGGCGGCATCAGCGATACCGTGGCCCCCGGCCCCGCGGGGTCGCCCTGGAAGAGCGACTCAGTGTTCTTTTTGGTGACCTGGTACAGCGTCTCGGCCTGCAGGTGGAGCTGCGCCATGCGCTTCCACATGGCCTGCTCCTCGGGCGTGTGGCCCTGGACCGTGTCCAGGTACTTCTGTCGCGCGCTGGGGGACACGTCTCCCCAATCGTTTGTGACAGCTCCGCTGGAATCGACGACCATCGGTTCGGTCGTAGCGGCCACAGCGGCGGCGGCGATGATCTCGAAGTCGTCCTCGGACTGCGGCTGGTCATCCAGGCTCTCGTAGTCGCTGTTGTCCGTGTAGTTGGAGTTGAACTCGGAGTTCTTGGTCGTGTCAGCCGCACTCAGCGTCGAGAGGTACGCTGCGCCGGCTGAGACCTTGCGCTCCAATGCGTGGGCGTGCAGGATCGTCGCACCAGCGCCGGAGACGGTACTCTGGGCATACTCCTGGACCTGAGCTGTTAAGATCGAGCTGGTCAGGTTTTCCTGCATCGCCGCCGGTTCTTTATTAGTAGCGACAGTGTCATTGGATGCTCTGATTGACGCGGTCGAGGACGCCGACGGCCGGGCCGACAAGGAGCTGTAGAGTGAGCCGAAGCGGCCGGAGAGCACCTCCTGCTGCGCGATCTCGAGCGTGCTCGTCTGGCTCGCGCTCGTGAGGCAGCCCTTGCAGAGCACAACGCTCTTGATGCGCAGGTCCTTCTCGCCTGGCCGCGGGAACGCGAGCCTGACAGTCACGCGGCAGCGTGAGCACATGGCTGCGTCGCAGAGCTGGCAGCACGCGACGCTGTTGAATACCTTGAAGCTCTTTGCGCACATGCCGCAGTTCGGGCTCGCCCGCTGCTGGTGTTTGTGTTGGTGGGGAGCCCCATCCCAGGATGACGAGCTCGAGACCGAGGCCGACGAGTTGCTGTGGAGCCGGCGCTTATCGTCGCGAAGCCGAGACTTGAGCAGCCACACGAGCTTCTTGGACTGCGCGCACACAACGGCCTTCCAGCAGCAAAGCAGGCCATTGGCAGCCGAGACAATCGCGATCGGGTCTACGACCTTGCCGTTGAACACAAAGTAGCCCGTCATGTAGACGTCAACGACGCCGCCGGGCAGCTCCCGAAAGATGTAGCACGTCGAGAGGTTGGCGCGCACGACCTCTTTCTTTGGCAGCAGCGGGCACGAGTCGAGCTCCACCGAGTGCATCATGAAGTGACCGATGCGCTCGCCGCTCACGGGGTGGGTCACGATGCCTGTGGACTCGAGTAGCACGATGTCCCGCGGCAGCACAACCGCGTTCACGCCCGGCGGGTTGCCCTTGACGAGCCACTTGAGTCCGAGGAAGCGGAAGGGTTCGGCGGCTGACGGACCCTGGATCTGCGCGAGCACCTGGCCGTCTACGACCTCGTCATGCGAGTAGTGCGCCTTGAGCAGGATGAGTCCCGGGTCGGGCGTTGCGAGGCCGTACATAACGTCGTCCAGTGTGCCCGCGAGCGTGCCAGCCATGAGCAGCTTGGGCAGGTTCCATTCGGCCGCTGGGATCGAGTTTTGGATCGCGGTCGAGATAGATGGTGGAGCACTCGAAACCGATGGCCTATCGCCATCACCATCTCTAACTGCGACGCTCGAGACAAGTCCGCGGTGCACCGTGTTGTCTGGGTCATAGCTGCGGTCCTTGTAGACCGTGATGTTCTCGCGGGACTTGACGGGCTTCCACTGCTGCTTGCTCACGTGGCGCTGCTGGGGCCCGTTGTAGAGATCGTACTCGGCCAGCGTCGTGCCCACGAGGCCCGCGGCGAGCTGCTCGAAGCGCGAGCACTCGGCGGGGCTGAGCACCACGGGCGGGAACATGGGCGTTATGAGCGGGAATTTCATGGCTCACACTCCAGTGACGAGAGAGCGCAGTGCCTAGGCCTGGACTAGAGCTCGAGTGGCGGGGCTGAACAGATGCGAAGATGAGCGAATGGAAATGAGCTCTTCGCTACCAAGCAGGCACCGAGCTGGCTCGTGTGGATATATCTGGATATATATTTGGATAATCTTTTGTCAGTACACTCGGGGATTAGGTGATTTTCTATTTTCTTTTCGTGAAGCCTAACGTTTTTTTGCTATTTTTTTTTATAGAGACCACATTTTTTTTTTCGCGTGTGAAAAAAAGAGCCTTATTGTCAGGCCATCGTCTAAAAAAAAGATATTCAAGATTATTTGATGGCGGTTTATGGTTCCTGATGGCGTTGGTGTATCATTCTCGGGCTCTGCATTATTAATATACATATCGGTACCTGGTACTGAATGTCCGTTATGTTATATGGGACAGATGCTATATTTAAACAGGGGTTCTGGGCCATGCGTTTGGCGACTCTGAATTGCGGAGTTTACGAAAGCCTCTGCGTTTACGATCGCATGCACTTGTACCAGAGTTGCCTATTATTACTCACGCAGCTGTAAATTGACACTGTAAAAAGTTGCGAAACAGGTGATTAGACTTCGGGGTCGTGGGCTTGTGGTGGTCGTGCGCGTGTTTAACAACCGGCTTTTCTGGTATTATATACCGGTATACCGATATAAAGATCGATAAATTTGTCGAACAGACAAATTATTCTGCTCACTGCACTTACACTCAAATACACCTTATAAACGACAACTCCAAAAAAAGACGGCACCTCACTCAACCGCCCTTAATTGATGCTCATGCCGAGCTGCTCGCACTTAGCGCTGCTGAAACCGTGGCATCCTGAGTGTGAGCGTGTCTGATCATCTCCTTTGCGCCAGGCACGGTGCGCTGGACGAACCTCTGCGCCTTGGACAGCATGACGGAGGAGCTGCTCTGGTCCCTCGATACAGTGAGTGTGTAGTTGGAAGTGACTGTGCCTCTCGAAGTCGCGATCGAGGCTGCTGATGGTCTTGGTCCTAAGCAGTTATTACCCAAGTTGAAGCGGCCGGAGAGAACCTCTTGACGTGCCTTCTCAAAGGTGTTTTTCTGGCTGCTACTGGTGATGCAGCCCTTGCACACAACCACGCTCTTGAGCCGGATCGCCTTGACGTCTGGACGTGGGAACGCAAGCTTTATGGTCACACAGCAGCGGGAGCAGATGATGCTGTCGCGATTGTACATTTTGAAACTCTTAGACACGTCCCGCAGCTCGGAGTCACCTGCTACTGTTGCTTGGGCTGCGGCTGACAGCTGCTCTGTGATCCTGTCCATGTCGAGGCCAGCGACGAGACCAAGACTGAAGATGCCGTGTCACCACCGACACGCGATGAGACTAAAACTGGAGATGCCATGTCGTCGCCGCCGCGCCACCTAGACCTACAAGTCCGCGTCTTGAGCTGCCACGCAAGCTTCTTAGACTGCGCACACACGATAGCCTTCCAGCAGCAGAGTAGCCCGTTCGTTGACCTTGCCGTTGAGCTCCACGAAGCACTTCATGTACACATCCACGACGCCACTGACCAGCTCCTTGAAGATGTAGCATGAGAAGAGACAGGCGCGCATGACATCTTTCTTGAGCAGCTCCGGGCACGTTGGCAGATTGACTGAGTGCATGAGGAAGTATCCAATGCGCTCGCCGCTCACTGGGTGGTCCATGATGCCCATCGACTCGATTAGGACAAGATCACGCGGCAGCACGAGCGCGCTCACGGTCGCAGGGTTGCCCTTGACGAGCCACTTGAGACCGAGGAAGCGGAAGGGCTCTTGCAGCGACAGACTGTGAATTTGAGCGAGAACCTGGCCGTCCACGACTTCGTCCTGGGCGCAATGGGCCTTGAGCAGCATGAGCCCAGAGTCGGGCGTCGCGAGACTGTATATGGCGTCAACGAGCGTGCCGACCATAAGCAGCTTGGACAGGTTCCACTCCTCGGCTGGGATTGAGTCAAGGATTTCCGTGGACAGTGAGGACGAACGGGACAAATGGCTGCCGCTGCTGGACGCCAAGACTGAAGAAATGTTGATACCCGAGGCCAGGCCGCGGCGCAAATTGTCGTCCGGGTCGTGATGACGGTCCTTGTAGACCGTGACGTTCTCGCAGGACTTGACTGGTTTCCAGAGCTTCTTGCTCGCCTGGTGGTGCACGTCCACGCTCGTGGGCTCTCCGAGGGCGCTATAGAGAATCTGGCGGTCCTCCGGGTCCGTGGTGTTCCTCTCCTCGAGCAGCTTGACGTAGTTGAACGCCTTCTTGATGCCAAAGTTGTATCGCTCCACGGGGTTGCGGAAAAGCATGTCTAGTACAAATTTGGTCGCAAGCTCGAAGAGAGCGCGGTTCGTTAGATGTGATTAGTCTTGTGGATGGGGACAACCAGAAGAGCCCTCCAGAAGAGCTCTTCAGATGAGCTCTTCATGGTCACCGCTGTCCCTGAACCGCTCAGCTCGTTCTGCGATTCGCCTACAACTGATCAACCCAGCCCTCCAGCACCGATTACGCCAGCATGAGCTCCATGGAGCTCAAGGACCTCGCGCCGCTGCTGCTCAAGAAGGAACGCGCCGGTGGGGAGATCGACCCCAGCGTGCTCACACACATCCTTCGCGAGTCCGCCGAAAAGAACGTGCACCGCAAGCAGCTGCTGCAGATAATCGAGAACCACCCGGTACTCTCAGACCGTGAAGAACTTTATAGATTCTAAATATATTGATTAATGGAATGGAACTCGAATTATAGATTCGATTTTTCGACCTACCTCGAAACTTCCACGCTTGACTGGCGCTATTGAAGAACTCTGAAAAGCACTGCTGTATCGACAACCCTTAGTCACTCAACATTCTGCTGTCTGTGGCCAAGAGCTCCATTCATTCTTGAACTTTCTCGTTCGAGCACACAACTCTCTCCTCTCGTACAAGATGAAGTTCCCGACTGCGACGCCCGTGTTCGCGCCCGTGATCCTGAGCCACAACGAGAGTTTGCGCTACGAGCAACTCGCCCAGAGCCTCGTGGAAGACACGCTGGCCGAGTACGATCTCTACAACGGCCCGCAGCAGCGCCAGGTGAGCAAGAAGCACTGGAAGACCGTCAAGTCCCGCGAGAACGTCACCGTCTACAAGGACCGCAACTACGACCCGGACGACAACTTGCACCGCGGTTTGGCCTCGGGCGTCGACATCCCTTCGTCGTATGCGTCCAGTAGCGGCAGCCAGCACTCTCGAAGCTCAATCCAGAGCACGTCCTCGCTCTCCACAGCGATCCTGGACTCGATCCCATCAGAAGAGTGGAGTCTACCAAGGCTACTCATGGTCGGCACACTCTCAGGCACGCTCGACGACGTCATGTATGGCCTCGCGTCACCCGACGCCGGCCTCATGCTGCTCAAAACATACTACGCCCAGGACGAGGTCATCGACGCCCAGGTTCTCGCGCAGATCCATGGACCATCGCTGGATGAGCCGTATCGCTTCCTCGGTCTCAAGTGGCTCGTCAAGGGCAGTCCACCAGGTGTGAACGTGGTCGTGTTGCCGCGTGATCTCGTCCTGATCGAGTCGATGGGCATCATGGACCACCCAGTGAACGGCGACCGCATCGGATACTTTCTCATGCACTCCGTGAACGTGGATTCGTGTCCGCTGCTGCCTAAGAAGGACGCCGTGCGCGCACGCTTGTCCACGTGCTACATCTTCAAGGAGTTGGCGAACGGAATCATTGACGTGTACATGAAGTGCTTCGTGGAGCTCAACGGCCGGATCATGGACTCGGTCGCGATCATCTCGGCCGCGACCGGGCTGCTCTGCTGCTGGAAGGCCGTCGTGTGCGCGCAGTCCAAGAAGCTCGTGTGGCAGCTCAAGAC